>CM076575.1:1977210806-1977433097 GCA_034641835.2 Pinus albicaulis
AGTCGAATCTAATATTGATATTAATATAATGCAACACTTTCTTTTTCTTAGATTTATTTTGGTTTTTTTTTTTTTTTTTCTTACGGAAAATTATATAAAGGTATAAAATAGTGTTTTTGGGTGGTGTTATTTTATATGTTGAATGAAAGAATGATTGACTCAATATTGTGTGAGACTTTATTGAACTTAGATATTATGATGATTGTTAAATAATTATAGAATTTTATGTAAAATAGTATAATCACTTTTATTTACAGGAACATAGATGGAAATATTTGCAACCAAAGATTTAATTATTGACTTGTATATTGACGTTCTTAGGTAGATGTAGAAATTTTATTAATCCTTCACAACTAGCATATTTTTCTTCTACAAAAGTCTAACATTTGACAACTTGCACTCTCATTATATCAATGTTGATTCAAATGGGGTCAACCTTGAACCCACCATATGACTAGATGTGCCAAGGCCTTGACCAAGGTAGCCCCTTAGACTTGGCCTTTTTCTTCATGCGACCAAGCCATAAAATAAGAATAATACTTGGAATTTTTCTTTATGTGACCAAGCCATAGAAGAAGAAGAAGTTATTTTAACATCCACGAGGCTAAAGATAACCTATGGGACATATTTCTTCTTTATCGGGCTCTTGTATTTGACTCTTTTCCTGTGAAGTTTCACAATAAACTCTCCCAGCTTCTCGAAAAATCCTTTGTTGAATAGATTATCCCAAGAGCTAGCTGCCAAAATATCTGCATAAATTTCCCTGCTGTCTTTGAAGGCCTCACATTCTAAAATGAAATGACTTTCTGTTTCCACTTTTCCAGAAGAGAAAAAAATACATACTCTTTCCTCCCACAATTATTTTGGCCTTTTCTAGCGATCTATTTCAAAATGGAGCTGATAAGAATTAGTACTTAATTGAGAAATAATAATTTTGGCTCTCCAAGAAATATTAGCCCCTATGTATGCTTTTTGTTGATTATGGTAAATGGATATATCATTCTAGATTAACGATATTCTCTCTTATAGCTTTAGAAACTAATGAAAAACATACACTCAAAATCTGAAATTCAAAATATCAACAACCTGTAATCAAGGTTCAAAATGAAAAAAATACCATAAAGATTGAATTTTTTAGTGAGTGTGAGAGGTTTCATCGTCATTTCACTTTTGTCATTGCCAACATCTTGAATATCAAATCTTCCAACTATTAAGCATCTACTCCATACAATGGTAAGAAACTTGAATGTCGAGCTTGCAAGTAAGCTGAGACTGAATAGATTCCGTGATTGAGCATTCTCATTGGATGAAACAATGCCACACTAACACAATAGAATATAATAAAATTAAAGCAGGAATTGTCAATGTCTCTGGAACTCAAACTTCAACACTAACACAAGATGTAGAATGTTCACTATTCAGTATTTTAAAATACAATATGAGAAATTCACATAGAATTCATATGCATCTCCTGAACCATGAATGAAAGTTGCAACCTCACACAAGTAGGGAAGAGTATCAAAACAATGAAATTGCATAGAAACATTAGGGTTGAACAACTTTCATTTATCCCATTTTAGAACCTATGGGCTTACCTTTTGACCATAATTGAATCATAAATAATGGACCATCTCTAACGAAATTACTGGTAAATAAAACTCGCTAATCAGATAAAACCTGACATGTAATAAAATGATAAAAGGGATAATTTGGTGATAAACTCTTCTTCAACCTATAATACTTGGGTAACTAATTCTTCATAACAGTTTAGCAGTAATCACAATATTAATTGTACTAGCATTACAAATGGGCGATGCATGGTTTGTCAGAAACCTGAAACTGTTAAGCACGTTTTGTGGAACTGCAAGGTTGCAGAAGCCTTCTTGATATGGATTGCTACAGAGTACAATCTTCTCTTTGTTGCTCATTTTTACTATAAATAAGTTCTTTTTGGTGACAAATGGGTAATATACAGGCACGTAGACCATGTGGAACCAGATCACACTGACAAACATCTTCTTCTTATGGAAACAGCGGTGTGGAACAACCTACATCTTCTTCTTATGGAAACAATGGTGTGGAACAAACTACATCTTCTTCTTATGGAAACAATGATGTGGAACAACCTTATAATCTAGTCCATTTGGGAAAAGCTTCAATTAACAGATTTTAATTGGCTATGTAGATCTCTACTATGATTTACATATTTAGGGATACTATAGATTCCCTTGAGAGCAAAGACAAACTGGACATGCTAGCTCTCCTTGCTTATCTAGGGAGGGTGAACCTAGTTTGTGACTGTCTTTTCGCTTCATAATGTATCATTCTTGATTTGCATTTTTATTGTTCTGTAGTGAAAAATAAAATGTATTTTTTACAAAATAATTGATAGAATGTTAGAGAGTGTGACCATACCTATTTAGCTTCCCCTTAATATTGACCTTCTCTAAATGAATTGCAAGATCTCCAGATATAATATCATTGCAGTATTTAGGTCGCATGTCAAGAGTCATCATGGCCTATAGGCACCAAAACAAGCATTAGACTAAGGGAATTAACAACATAATTTTTTTTCTTCTGTTCTTGATAGAAAATTTTAAAGGAGAGAAGCCTATTTCAGGACTATGCTAACCAATAACCATCTATATAAAGGGAAATATTACTGTGTCTAATATTAAAGATATTGTGACATAGTGTGACATACAATGAATGGAACTGTCCCACACCTCCACTTGGAAATTGGCTGAATCAGGTTTGTGAAGGTAGCGATGTAACCGTTCAACGAATGCATGACAAGATAGAATGTTAATTGATCTAGAGTTTCATGAAAAAAGCATCAACTTGTTCAAAGGTACATATTACTCTGAAACTCTCGATTAGCTTCCCAACTTATTAGGTCAGTAAATATTAGACACATATGAATGGCCCGTGTAATTAAAATGGTAAACTGCACTTACAAATGCATAGTTGCAATCAAAATTAGATGGTAAAGAGCCATGATATTGATAACACAAAAAATGACACACACTGTCCAACTTCTTACCCGTGTAAGTGTTAGCCTTCTGCAAAACAGAACACTCTTTAAGGTCAGGATACTTTTGTTGGAATATCATACAAGAATATAGATTTGTCAGATTCTATACAAACTTATTTGGTTCAATAAAAACCGAAAAAAATCTGAAATGGAAACCATGGTAAAAGCTCAAGCTCCTAAAAATATTACAGGCCTAGATCCCTAGGCTATTGGTTTGCATCAAACATACATTGTTCCAGTTCTTAACCGGTAAATGAAATCCCACTTAGATAATCACAGTATGCCACTTTGTCAAGTATTGTACAAGGTAAGAGAGAACATCAAACCTCTCGCTTGGCTAGCTCGTCCTCCGCTAGTTTTGCCAGAAGTTTTTTCAGTTTCTATCTGAGTATCCAACAAAAAGGAAACTTTTAGTCTGTCTGCATAAGAAAATGACTCTGAAACCACTCTTAATTTGATACAAAAATTTGAGGAAGCAATTGAAATCTGTTGATCATTGTCTTCTCCTAGACTCATATGAACTTTGAAATCATATCTTGCAATATCAACTATATATATAAATCAATGATACTTCAAGAAACATCAATTTTTGAAATCAATCCCCCATTACAGATACAATCTTAAACTTACATTGAAGTTTCTTGTGAAAAGTTGTAGATGTCTAACTTACAAAATATGCTGACGGGTTAATGCCATACAAAGTTTTATTGGAACTGTAAACAATATCAAGAATTTGGCTTTAATTGAATCTATATTTCCAATAACATTAAATATAAAAAATATATTTCCCTCCTTTAAAGGCCAAATGATTTAATTTAAACATGATAATGAGCAATCAGAATGTCTCAAAATGTTAAAATGGAGGATGAAATATATATAGGTTTGATTCCTTGAAGCCTTTGAGGGGAATTAACTAAAATGGGTTCTGTCCAGAATCAGTCGGGGTATTTTCGCTTATTATCATACTACCAAAACAAAAAATTAATAATATCAGGTTCTCTGAAATAACAATAAGCTAATAAAAAGATGGTAGATACATTTGACAAGTAATTCAATCCCTTTGTCTCCATCTCCTCGGGAATCTACATTTGCAAAAGTCGTCATCACCTCTATAAAGCATTTTCAAATGGGAGAAACTAACATAAATAAAAAAAAGGAAAATTTCAGTTAACTGCTTTTGGATAAAATGTGGAAGATATTTCAGTAGAGCATCTGACGATGTTGAAAGTAATGATGGACATTTTTTAGTGCTTATGCTTTCTTTTAATATTCCCTTTATTTCCTGTACAAATAAAGAAATTTTCACAATCAATATACTGTAATTATATGGAAACTATAAGGACATTTATGGGTTAAGTCGAATAGCCACAATATTCTCAATAAGGCCTTCTGATAGTATAATGACACCATGATACTTACCTAAAATATGCCACAATGGCAAGGCATGTTAAAGTATTAAAGGTTATACATTCTGATGGATTTAATTTTTCCATTGATAGGAAATTCAAGAAATCATCTTCGGTGCCTCCGGTAGAATCAAGTAATGTTGTATACCGTGATGGTTATAGTCGATGTGCTTTCTTGACTGTAGATTACAGGCCTTCAAGAGTTTCTACAAAGACCAAGTGGAAAGCTCTAAAAAACTAATCAACTTCGAAGTCAAATTGACAGCTGGTTGAAGGTTCGCAATTTGAACTTCTGCAAAATGAGCAATACGGATTTTGTCTCTTTACTGCAACATGGTAAATTTAACGATATTATTAATATTTCAATTTAATGGAAACTCTCAACACTTCCATGGCGGAAGCCCGAGTAGGCCCATCCACTGATTCCTCTATGGAGTAATTCAGGAGAGTGTAGTTGCTCGATTTATGAAAATTCTATAGAACAGAGAGTTAAGTAAGATCTCATTGAAATTCATATTTGAAAATAATTGAAAATTTTCTTTAAATGAATTTCAAAATATTGTTTTTGAAAGTTTCTTGAATTTTTCTTGAAATTCATTTAAAAAATGATTCATATGTTTCTTGAAATTTTTATTGAAATTCATTTTAAAAATTCATATTGAAATTCATTATTTAGAATATACATGGAAGAATTTTCTTGAAATTCATATAAAAAATTCATATTGAAATTCATTATTTAGGATATATATGAAAGTTTCTTGAAAATTTTCTTGAAATTCATTTAAAAAATTCAAATTGAATTCATTATTTATAATCTTGAAACTCATTTAAAAAATAATTCATATGTTTTTTGAAATTCATTTAAGAAATTCATATTGAAATTCATTATTTAGAATATATATGAAAGAATTTTTCTTGAAATTGATTTAAACAATAATTCATATTTTTTCTTGAAATTCATTTAAAAAATAATTCATATGTTTCTTGAATTTTTTCTTAAAATTCATTTAAAATAATCATATTGAAATTGAATATTTAGAATATATATGAAAGTTTCTTGAAATTTTTGTTTTTGAAAATTCCTTGAAATTTTTCTTGAAATTCATTTAAAAAATAATTCATATTTTAATTGAAATTCATTTAAAAAATTACATTGAAATTCATTATTCAAAATATATATGAAAATTTCTTGAAATTATTGATTTTCTTGAAATTAATTTAAAAAATTCATATTAAAATTCATTATTTAAAATATGTATGAAACTTTCTTGAAATTCATTATCTAGAATATATATGGAAGTTTCTTGAATTTTTTTCTTGAAATTCATTATTTATTTAGAATATATAAGAAAGTTTATTGAAATTTTTCTTGAAGTTCATTATTTAGAATATAAATGAAATTCATTGAATTTTTTCTCCAAATTCATATCAAAATATTGTTTATTTAGAATATATATGAATGTTTATTGAAATCTTTCTTGAAATTAATTATTAAGAATATATATGAAATTCATTTCAAGATATGGTTTCTTGAAATTTTTCTAGAAATTCATTATTTAGAATATATATGAAAGTTTCTTGAAATTTTTCTAGAAATTTAATATTTGGAATATATTTTTCTTAAAATTCATTTAAGAAATAATTCATATGTTTCTTGAAAATTTTCTTGAAATTCATTTAAAAAATTCATATTGAAATTCATTATTTAGAATATATATGAAATTTTCTTGAAATTTTTCTTGAAATTCATTATCTAGAATATATATATATATATATATATATATATATATATATATATATATGAAAGTAAGTTTCTTGAATTTTTTCTAGAAATTGATTATTTAGAATATATATGAAATTTACTTGAAATTTTCATCCAAATCATAATTTAGAATATATATGAAATTCATTGAAAATTTTCGTGAAATGAAATTCAAAATATTATTTATGAAAGTTTCTTGAAATTTTTCTTGAGATTCATTTAAAAAATACTTTATATGTTTCTTGAGATTTTTCTTAAAATTCATTTAAAAAATTCATATTTGAAATTCATGAATTTTTTCTTGAAATCAGTTTTAAAATATTTCTTTTGATGTTTCTTGAAATTTTTCTTGAAATTCATTTAAAAAATAATTCATATTTTTCTTGATTTTTTTTTTGAAATTAATTTAAAAAATTCATATTGAAATTAATTATTTATAATCTTGAAATTCATTTAAAATAAATTCATATGTTTCTTGAAAAGTTTCTTAGAATTCATTTAAAAAATTTATATTTAAATTCATTATTTTGAATATATATGAAAGAATTTTTCTTGAAATTAATTTAAAAATTTGATATTGAAATTGATTATTTAGAATATATATGAAAATTTGATGATGATGATGATGGTTAACGTCCACTAAGACCAAAATTTGGTCTATCGGACCTATAATTTTCCTAATTCTTAATTGTCTGGCTTCTCATCTTTCTTGGCGAGATTGGTGTTGTAGCTTTCTTTTTCTTCTCTATGGTCTTCCAACTTCATTTATCTTGCAACTCCTTCATCTCTTCTGATCCTTGGGACACTGGTGTCTTATCTTTGGGATCTGAGAGATATGCTTTGCTGCTAGATGAATATTTATTTTGCGCGGTATTCAAATCCTCATAATTGTTGATGCTTGAGGAGCTGTCGAGTTCGTTATTTTGTTGTTGGGCGAGGCTTTCCCCCTGCTTGTCTTGAGAGTTATTTCTTTCTTGCCTGATTTCTTGCGATTCAGAGTTTTCTAGAGAGTATTCTTCCTTGATGACAGTGTAATGTTCCTTTTATGCTCCTTCCCACCATGTAGATCTATGATGATTCTTTCTAGCAGAATTTTTCTGGGAGGCTTTTGGGTAATTTTTGGCTAGATGGCCTGTCTCAAAGCAAGATCGACATCTGAAGAGGACACTTTCATAGTCGAGTTTCTGGTTCCATACATAGTCTTTGCTTGTTAGGATTATTTCAACTGGGAATCTGGTGCTGAAGTCCATTTCTACACAGATGTGTGAATAAGTAGTTCTGACATATTCCTCTGTTTCTGGGCACCTGCAGTAAAATTTCCCAATTTCATTTCCAATGGATTTTAGTGAGGAGAGATTCCAGAGATGCAAAGGTAGGTTTGGAAATCTGAACCAAACTGGTGCTAAGGTTATGACTGTTGTTGAGGGATCGAATGATGGGTTCCATGGTTTCATGAATAGGCCCGATTTTTCCCAAAACCAAGGGCCAGAATATAAAATGCATTGTCTATTTTCAGATTTTTCAAAATCTACTATAAAGAAACCCTTAGCACAGGGGTAGATATTAATTTCATTAGAGATGAGAGGCTTCCATACCTCCAAGATCCAATTGTGGAGAGCTATCAGCCGTGGCCAAAAGCCATTAAAACGGCAGATTAAGGCACTTTCAAAAAACTTCAAGGCCTCATCGAGTGATGCGTTGACCACCTGCACAATGGGAGGTGGGGCTTCACTGAAAATATGGGCAGGAGCTTGACTCTCAACTTGGCTAGCAAATATCTTTGCGAAACTAGGAGCCATACTGCGGAAGAGATGCCATCGAACCCTATGGAAGAGATGCAAAATCCGTTCGATGAAGAGAAGAGAGCGGAGGTTTAACCACAAAATCGTCACCACCACTTTGGCTAGACGCAACGATGAAGTCCAGATCACATATTCAACAAGGCGCCCTAGCACAATAGTCCTCTTGTGGCTGCATCCCTCTCAAAACATCACCATTCAACACCGTAAACAACTATGTTCATTTTTGATATGCACCCAGATGCACCAATCCACACTAAAATCTCTGCCCTATGCAGATCTGTCAACCCAGAAACAATTGCGGCCTTGTGGTATGCACGCAGCTACACCAATCCGCACAAAAATATTTGCCCTATGCAGATCAGTCAACCTAGAAACAACCCTTGCACGTTGCTTATGATGACCTCTTCGCACCGCAGACTTGCACCACAGATCTCGCAGACTCGCACCACAGAAGGAAATGACTCGCACCGCAGATCTCGTAGACTCGCACTGCAGAAGGATCAAAAAATTTAGAGTTAGTTGACAATAAAAGTTGACAATGATAAAGTGATAAACTTGATGTACCAATTACATCTACATATATATTTATAATATATATGAAATTTTCTTGAAAATTTTCTTTAAATTCATTATTTAGAATATATATATGAAAGTTTCTTGAATTTTTTCTAGAAATTCATTATTTAGAATATATATGAAATTTTTTTGAATTTTTTTATTATCAAAATTCATTATTTACAATATATATGAAATTCATTGAAAATTTTCTTGAAATAAATTTGAAATTATTATTTCTAAAAGTTTCTTGAAATTTTTCTTGAGATTCATTTAAAAAATAATTTATATGTTTCTTGATATTTTTCTTGAAATTCATTTAAAAAATTCATATTTGAAATTCATTGAAATTTTTCTTGAAATCAATTTCAAAATATTGTTTTTGATGTTTCTTGAATTTTTTGTTGAAATTAATTTAAAAAATAATTCATATTTTTCTTGATTTTTTTTTTTAAATTCATTTAAAAAATTCATATTGAAATTCATTAGTTAGAATATATACGAAATTATCTTGAATTTTTTTTCTCTTGAAATTCATTTAAAAAATTAATATTGAAATTAATATTTATAATCTTGAAATTCATTTAAACAAAATTCATATGTTTCTTGAAAAGTTTATTGAAATTAATTTAAAAAATTCATATTAAAATTCATTATTTTGAATATAAATGAAAGAAATTTTCTTCAAATTAATTTGAAAAATTCATATTGAAATTTATTATTTAGAATATATATGAATTTCTTTTGAAATTTTTGTTTATGAAAGTTTATTGAAATTCATTTAAAAAATAATTCATATTTTTCCTGAAATTAATTCAAAAAATTCATATTGAAAATTCATTATTTAGAATCTTGAAATTCATTTAAAAAATAATTCATATGTTTCTTTAATTTTTTTTTGAAATTCAATTAAAAAATTCATATTGAAATTCATTATTTACAATATCTATAAAAGAATTTTTCTTGAAATTCATTTAAAAATTCATATTGAAATTCATTATTTAGAATATATATCAAAGTTTCTTGAAATTTTTGTTTATGAAAGTTTTTTGAAAATTTTCTTAAAATTCATTTAAAAAATTCAAATTGAAATTCATTATTTAGAATATCTATAAAATATTTTTTCCTCAAACTTATTTAAAAATTCATATTGAAATGCATTATTTAGAATATATATAAGAGTTTCTTGAAATTTTTGTTTTTGAAAGTGTTTTGAAATTTCTTGCAATTTTTCTTGAAATTCATTTAAAATATAATTCATATTTTTCTCAAAATTCATTTAAAAAAATTATATTGAAATTCATTATTTAGAATCTTGAAATTCATTTAAAATATAATTCATACTTTTCTTGAATTTGTTTTTGAAATTCATTTAAAAAAATTAATTATTTAGAATATATATGAAAGTTTCTTGAAATTCTTTTAAAAAATAATTCATATGTTTCTTGAATGGTTTTTGGAAATTCATTTAAAAAATCCATATTGAAAATCGTTATTTAGAAGATATATCAAATTTTATAATATATATGAAAATTTCTTGAAATTCATTATTTAGAATATATATGAAAATTTAGAATATATATGAAAGTTTCTTGAAATTTTTCTTGAAATTCATTATTTACAATATATATAAAAATTTCTAGAAATTAATTATTTAGAATATATATGAAAGTTTCATGAAATTTTTCCTCAAATTCATTATTTAGAATATATATGAAAGTTTCTTGAAATTCATATAAAAAATACTTCATATGTTTCTTGAAATTAATTTAAACAATTCTTATTGAAATTCATTATTTAGAATATGTATGAAAATTTAGAATATATATGGTTTAGAGAATGATATTTCTAGCCTAAGGAATGAAGGTAATATCGTTTTAGTGGGTGACTTTAATGCTCAAACTTCAAGCAACCAAGCTATTCTTGTAAGCAATCATTCCAACCCCAATCCTCTTTGGTTAGACGAAGACCTTACTCTAGCTAGTCGGTATAAAAGGAGCTCTGAAGACCTCAGGGATAATTTGTTTGGGTCGGAGCTAGTCAAGTTCTGTAGTGCTCAGGATATCATAATTTGCAATGGTCTAAATAAGTGGCCCAATTCTAGCTAGATGACCTGCATCCATGGGCTTGGCAGTAGCGTGGTAGACTATGTTATTTTTGATCTCCCTTTATACAATGGAATAATAAATTTTGACATCTTAGACGACCACGAGCCTGACTCTGATCATAGGCCTTTACTCATAACTCTCAATTTTTTCATGCATAGAGATCCCATAGAAGATAATCCTTATAGTCAAAATAACTTAATATTTGATAGAAATAAAAATGATCTATTTCTAAATGAATTAAAAACTAATTTGCTTCCTTTATCTAGTATAGACAACATAGATGACCTATATCATAATTTTAATACAACCCTCTCATATTCTATTAACAAGTTCTCAATTGAAGTCTCAAGAAATAAAAGAAATAGAAAAACCAACACATGGTATGAAAAATATTGTAAAAGTGCGAGGAGAGAAATTAAGGAAGCTGTTGGTGAATCTCTCAAAATTGACAAGATAAAATCTAAAAAACCATGACTAAAAGGAAAAAAAGGCAATATATTTGTAAAAGACAAGAGAATCTCTTACACCTCTCTAAGGTGGCTCCTAAGAAAATTTGGAGGTAGATTCTAACTAGGAAAACTAAAGATAATAACAAAATTTATTTACATGACTGGAATTCCTATCTTAAAAAGATTTATGACTCTCCAAATGCCAGGGATTTTGAAACCCTACTCACAGTGAAATAGTTTTTCTCATTATAAGACATTGATTTTGGGGTTAAACGCCTGGCAAATGGGAAAGCTAAAGACATTGAAGGTTACCAGGTGGAAATCTTAAAAATTGGAGGTCCTGTCCTCATCCCCCACATCCACAAGCTTTTCAACCAAGGGGTCAAGCAAGGGTTCCCTAAAAATTGGACTCAGAGCCTCATTATCCCTATTTTTAAAAGTGGGGATACAAATAACCCCTTTAATTATCGGACAATTATGATCATCCCTCTCTTAGCCAAGTTATATGGTATTATTTTGGAAAAGAAGTTGAGCATTTGGCTTGAAAGTGAAGGTAATTGGGCTAAAGGCCAAGTGGGTTTTAGAAGGCAACACTCAACAACGGGCCACCTCGTTACGCTTCGGATCATTGTGGAGGAATTCTACAATGATAAATCCAATATATTTTGTTGGTTTGTGGACTTTAGAAAGGCTTTCGATACGGTTCCTAGAAACAACCTATGGAATAGATTAGAAGAGCTAAATGTTCCTTTCGAGCTAAGAGCGACCGCTATAAGTTTATACGAGAATGTAATTTCCAAGTTAAAGAGAAATGAGGGGTGGTATAAAGATATTAAGTGTAATATCAGAGTTAAACAAGGTTGCCCCCTCTCCCCTACCCTATTTGGCATTTACATCGATAAGCTAGAAGGTTGTTTAGAGGAGGCAGGATGTGCTGGCACGATCTTAGCTGGGATAGTCATCATTCTTCTTCTCTATGCTGACAATATTTTTCTTCTCGCAAGGTGCCCATTTGATCTTGATAAGCAACTTAGACTTCTTAAGGATTTCTGCTCTACCATGGGTATGTCTATTAACACTGACAAAACAAAAGTTATGATTATCAAATCCAAGAAGGACACTTACACTAATTTTATGTATGACAATAGTAACTTGGAGGAAGTGTCTTCTTACAAGTACCTAGGAATTGATATTCATCACAAGCTCAACTAGAACTATAGCATTCAGAAAAGGATAAATGGGGGGTGGAAAGCTTATTTTGGTCTTGAAAATAATTGTAAAACGGAAAACCTTGTAATGTGGGATAGAAAGAAGTTCCTCTTTGAAACTTTAGTCACTCCTGTTATCTTATCTGGATGTGAGGTTTGGGGTTGCAGCATCTCTAGAGAATCCTAGAGAAACATTGAGCAAATCTGGAAGCGTTTTATAACTTATAACCTTAAATTAAAAGCAATACACCCTATCCTATTCTCCTTATAGAAGTGGGTCTTTCCCCTATCGAGAGCCTAGCTATGACTAGGCTTCTGTTGTACAAGCACAAGCTCAATAGCATAGGAGACCATAGACTTCCTAAGCTAGCTTTAAATTCCAGCCAAAACCACCTAAGGCTTAAATGAGGTTGGTATAAAGACACGAGGGCCTGGTTAAACCATTGGGAGATCGACGAGAATGTTGCATTGCAAAACATTAATAACATTAAAAAAATTGTTACTTCTAAGTTCAAAGAAAAAATGTGGTGTGAGAAAGATCTAGCAGCTAAAAGAAAATTAAGATATTATAAGGAGGTCATCAACCCCACCCTAGAATATCAAAAGTATCTCTCTATTTTAACTAGCTCAAAGAAGAAAATTAATATAGCCAATATTAGAACGAACTCTCATGAGCTCCATATTGAAATAGGTCGTTGGACAGTTCCTAAAACACCATGGATGGAAAGGAAGTGCCATCTCTGTGAGAATATGAACATCGAGGATGAAAATCACTTCCTCTTAGAGTGCCCCGAGTACAACCACATTAGAGCTCAATTTCATAATCTTTGTTACAATACTGACCTTCCTAGCCTTTTAAGATGTTAAAATTATAGTGAGCTCAGGAGGCTTCTATCCAAGAGTTTTGAGCATAGGAATAAAATCTTAAATCAAACTAAATAACTCTTTTCTTTAGGTCCGATAGACCTAGGATTGGTCTGAGTGGACGTTAACCATCATCATCATTATCATCATCATCATGAAATTTTCTTGAAATGTTTCTAGAAATTCATTATTTAGAATGTATATGAAAGTGTTTTGAAATTTTTATAGAAATTCATTATCTAGAATATATATGAATATTTCTAGAAATTTGTATTGAAATTCATTATTTAGAATATATATGAAATTCATTGAAAGTTTTCTTGAAATTAAGTTCAAAATAATTATTTTGAAAGTTTCTTGAAATTCATTTAAAAAACAATTCATATGATTCGTGAATTTGTTTCTTTAAATTCATTTAAAAAATTCATATTTGAAATTCATTGACATTTTGTTGAAATAAATTTCAAAGTATTGTTTTTGAAATTTTCTTGAAATTAATTTAAAAAATAATTCATATTTTTCTTTAATTTTTTCTTAAAATAAAAAATTCATATTGAAATTTGTTATTTAGAATATATATGAAACATTTTTTCTTGAAATTCATTAATAGAATATATATATGAAAGCTTGTTCAAATTTTTGTTTGTAAAAGTTTCTTGAAATTCTTCTTGAAATTCATTAAAAAATAATTCATATTTTTCTTGAAATTCATTTAAAAAATTCAAATTGAAATTCTTCATTTATAATCTTGAAATTCATTTAAAAAATAGTTGATCCGTTTATTGAAAATTTTCTTGAAAATTATTTAAAAAATTCATATTGAAATAGAATATATATATATAAAAGAAAGAATTTTTCTTGAAATTCAGTTAAAAAATTCATATTGAAATTCATTATTTAAGATATATATATGAAAGTTTCTTGAATTTTTTGTTTCTCAAAGTTTCTTGAAATTCATTTAAAAAGTTTTTCTTGAATTGTTTTAAAAAATTCATATTGAAATTCATTATTTAGAATTTTGAAATTCATTTAAAAAATAATTAATATGTTTCTTGAATTTTTTCTTAAAATTCATTTAAACAATTCATATTGAAATTGATTATCTAGAATATATATGATAGTTTCTTGAAAATTTTCTTAAAATTAATTTAAAAATTAATTCATATTTTTCTTGAAATTCATTATTTAGAATATATATGAAAGATTCCTGAAATTTTTGTGTGTAAAAGTTTTTTGAAATTTTTCTTGAAATTCATTTAAAAAGTTCATTATTTTAGAATATATATGAAAGATTCTTGAAATTTTTGTGTGTAAAAGTTTTTTGAAATTTTTGTTGAAATTCATTTAAACAATTCATATTGAAATTCATTATTTAGAATATATATGAAAGTCTCTTGAAATTCATTATTTAGAATATATTTGAAAGTTTCTTGAAAATTTCCTTAAAATTCATTATTTAGAATATATATGAAATTTATTGAATTTTTTTATTGAAATTCATTTCAAAATATTGTTTCTGAAAGTTTCTTGAAATTTAGTTAAAAAATAATTGTATATGAAATTCATTGAATTATATATTGAAATTAATTTCAAAATATTTTTCATGAAAGTTTCTTGAAATTTATTTAAAAAATAATTATATATGAAATTCATTTCAAAATATTGTTTATGAAATTTTCTTGAAAATTTTCATAAAATTCATTATGTAGAATATATATGAAAGTTTCTTGAAATTAATCTCAAAAAATAATTATATAGGGAATTCATTGAAATTTTTCTCGTAATTCATTTCAAAATATTTCTTATTAAAGTTTCTTGTAATTTTTCTTGAAATTCATTATTTAGAATATATATGGAAGTTTCTTGAAATTCATTTCAAAATATTGTTTTCATTATTTAAAATATATACAAATTGTTCTTGAAATTCATTTAAGGAATAATTATATATGAAATTCATTAAATTTTTTATTGGAATTCATTTAAAAAATAATTATATATGAAATTCATTGAATTTTTTCTTGAAATTAGAATATATATGAAAGTTCCATGAAATTCAGAATTTCAAAATATTGTTTTGAATGTTTCTTGAATTTTTTCTTGAAATTTATTTAAAAAATAATTATATTTGAATTCATTGAAAATTTTCTTGAAATTCATTTCAAAATATTATTTGTGAAATTTTCTTGAAATTTGTTATTTAGAATATATATGAAAGTTTATTGATTTTTTTCTTGAAATTCATTATTTAGAATATATATGAAATTCAGTGACATTTTTCCTGAAATTCATTTCAAAATATTGTTTCTGAAATTTTCTTGAAATTCATTTAAAAAATAGTTATATATGAAATTCATTAAAATTTTTCTTGAAATTCAATTTTTTCATGAACTTCAAAATTTTCAAAATATTGTTTAAATTCAAATTTTTCAAAATATTGTTTCTAAAATTCAAAATTTTCAAAATATTCTTTCTAAAATTCAAAATTTTCAAAATATTGTTTTTGAAATTCAAAATTTTCAAAATATTGTTTCTGAAATTCATTTCAAAATATTGTTTCTGGAACTTTTTGAAATTTATATAAAAAACAATTATATGTGAAATTCATTGAAATTTAATTTTTTCTTAAAATTCCAAATTTTCAAAATATTTTTTCTGAAATTCGTTTCAAAATAATATTTCTAAAAGTTTCTTGAAATTCATTGAATTTTTTCTTGAAAATCATTTGAATTTTTTTCTTGAAATTCATTTCAAAATATTGTTTTTGAAAGTTTCTTGAAATTCATTTCAAAATATTATTTCTGAAAGTTTCTTGAAATTCCTTGAAAATTTTCTTGAAATTCATTTCAAATTTTTTCTTGTAATTCATTTCAGAATATTGTTTCTCTTGAAATTCATTGAAAAAATAGTTATATATGAAATTCATTGAAAGATATTGTATATGAAATTCATTGAAATTTATATTTTTCTAGAAATTTTCAATTCAATATTGATGTGAAATAATATTTTGAAATTCATTTAAAAAATAAATATATATAAAATTTTAATCATATTGATGTGAAATAATATTTTAAAATTTATTTATAAAAAATTATATATGAAATTTCATTGAAATTTTTCTTGTTAAATAATATTTTGAAATTTTGAAAAAATAATTATATATGAAATTTAATTGATTTTTTTCTTGAAATTCATATTTTTTCAATTTCTTGAAATTTCATTGAAAATTTTCGTGAAATTTCCAATCCAATATGAAATTCATATTAATGTGAAATAATTTCCAATCTAATCTCAAATTCATATTGATGTGAAATAATATTTTGAAATTTATTTAAAAAATAATTAAAACATAATATTTTGAAATTAATATAAAAAATAATTATATATGAATATTTTCTTGAAATTTCATGGAAATTTGTCTTGAAATTTCCAATCCAATCTAAAATTCATATTGATGTGAATTTTTTTTTTTTGAAATTCATTCAAATTTATCAAGATTTTTTTTCTTGAAATTCATTTAGAAAACATCTAAAAAAATAATAATATATGAACATATAAAATTAATTAAAAAAACCAAATACCAACATAGAAAATTAATTAAAAAAAAAAAACCAAAACAAAAATAATCTTGATGTGAAATATATATAAAATTAATTTAAAAAACAAATACAAACATATAAGATTAATTTAAAAAAAAAAACATATAAAATTAATTTAAAGATATAAAATTAAATTAAAAAACAAAAAAAACAATAAAAAAAAAATACGAATATACAAAATTAATTAAAAAAAAAAAACCAAAGACGAACCTATCAAATTAATTGAGAAAAAAAAAAACCCAAATAAAAACATATAAAATTAATTAAAAAAAACCAAATACGAACATGTAAAATTAATCTAATATATAAAATTAATTTAAAAAAAACAAAAAATTCATATTTAAAAAAAAACCCAAAAAAAACAAATATAAACCTATAGAATTAATTTAAAAAAATACAAACATATAAATTAATTAAAAAAAAAAACCAGAAAACCAAATACGAATATATAAAATTGATTTAAAAAAAAACCCAAAAATTCATATTTAAAAAAAAAAAAACCAAATAGGAATATATAAGATTAATTTAAGAAAAAATATGAACATATAAATTTAATTTAAAAAACAAAATATAAAATCAATTAAAAAAAAAAAACATATAAAATCAATTAAAAAAAACCAAATATGAACCTATAAAATTAATTTAAAAATAAATATAAAAAGATTCATATTAAAAAAAACAAAAAAAATAAATACAAACATATAAAATTAATTCCAAAAAAATAAAAAATAAAAAATAAAAAAATTCTTATTTAAAAAAATAAAAATAAAATACAAGCATATAAAATTAATTAAAAAAAAAATACAAACATATAAAATTAATTTGAAAAAAATACAAACATATAAAATTAATTTAAAAACAAGCGAACATATAAAATTAATTAAAAAAAACAAATACGAACATATAAAATTAATTAAAAAAAAACCAAATACCAAGATATAAAATTAATTAAAAAAAACCAAAAAAATCATATTTATTGTAATAATTCCAATCTCATTGAATATATATATATATATATATATATATATATATATATATATATATAATTAAAAAAAAATCATGTTTAGTAAAAAAACCAAAAAATTCATATTTATGTGAAATTCGAATCTCATTGAATATATATATATATATAAACTAAATTGTATCCCCAATTAAAAAATTTATATTTATGTGAAATTCCAATATCATTAAAAATATATATAAAATTAAACTAAATTGCATCCCAATTAATGAAAAACCCAAATATAAAACCAATTAATTAAAAAATAAAAAAAACGAAAAAAAACACACACACAAGATAAAAACGTAACCCTCCTCCCCCAGCACAACTCACTCCCTCACTTCAACTCACAGCCACACAACATAAAAACGTACCCCCCAACTCATTCCCTCACTTCAACTCACAACCACACAACATAAAAACGCAACAACCCCCACCATACACACAACATAAAAACGTAACCCCAACCCACCTTAACCCATCCCAACCCAACACACAACTCACTCCCTCACAACCACACAACATTAAAACGTAACAACGCTGCCCCCTCCCACACTCACAACTCACTCCCTCACTTCACACAAATTCCGTACTCCCTTACTTCAACTCACACAACTTTTGTACTCCCTCACTTCACACAAATTCCGCACTCCCTTACTTCAACGCTGCCCCAACTCCACCACTCACAACTCTCAACGAACATACTTTTAAACTCCACCTCTCACAACTTACGGAAAAATGATATACATAGCCCGAGTGAACTTAGGGAAAATAATATAATACACAAAGCCAGGTGTTCGTCTAGATAGTAAAAAATTTCACAACTTGCAAAAAATCATATACAAAATCCCACGGTTGATGTTTCCATGTCAATCAATTTGATGATAATTCTTTGGAATCCATAAATGTTTAAGGAGTATAATATGTTTTAAACTATCAACTGCCCCAAAAAGGTGAAAAAGAGGCCGATAGAGTTGTTAAATAGAAAAATATGTCTTTTGGTTTTCTAAATAATAATTGATAAAAAAGGTGAAAAAAGAGTTGTTAAATTGAAAAAAATGTTCTTTGGTTTCTTAAATAATTGATATATTTTAATAGAAGTTTTTCAGTTTCTATTAAATTTAACTGACGATAATTAAATTTAACTGAATTAAATTGTTACAACTCAAATTAACTCAAGATAGGCTCCTAAAATTTAGCATTTCACTGAATTAAATTGTTACGATTTAAATTAACTCAACCTAGGCTACTGAAATTTAGGAATCATCATACACAACGCAAGTTATTTCTCTAACTCGAATTAACTAATATAACCAAGTGAAAATAACTCATTTTGCTTTTAAAAGTTGTTTGCTGACATGAAATTTTGATTTTCCTCCTAATTTAATCAAAGGAAAAATTAAATTAGGAATTTATTGTTGCATTTTCAGCAAACATGCACAACCACGACCTTGGCTTCGTCAATGAGAGGGTACAAATGTTTCAATGAACTAGATCATTTAGATAGTGATAAGGAAGCAAGCAATCTTGTGAACCCCCTCCGAAGTGGAATTGTCTCAAGGAAATGTATGATTGTCTCGTTTACACCTATACATAACAACTCCTCATAATGAATTGATATTCGTAAGAAAACATAAAAAAATAAAACCTTCAGAAAAACCTATGATTGTTCCTAGGCTCAATGACAAAGATAGTAGTAAACATGTTGACATTGCTAATTTTAAGTTAACTTGTCTTTTGAGTTAGTTTTTTGTTGGATTCGCTAGGGACCAACCAATCCAAATTCCTTATTTTTCATGTAATCTCAGGCTAGCTCTTTTTTGATATTAGATTTGGTTGTATTTCCCCTAGTGATAATATTTTAATTTGTTAAGGTATGAGAATGAAAGGAAAAAAAAATAATATAAAATTTCTTAAGATTTTAATAATAAATATTATTATTATAAATTAAAAAAAAAAAAAATATTTTAGAATTGTAAATTTTTAAATTTGACTTTTTTTTATGTGTAACAAATTTATGTAATATAAACATATTTCAGTGATTGTTGGATGGAAAAATTCTACTTTTATCATAATTATGTTGCATGTTATTCTCTTCCACAAACCATTTCATAATCTGATTAGCCCATTAAAATTTATGCTTGTTATATATAAAAGATATTAACAAGTTATCGAGTAGTTTAATAAAATAGTTCTTAAATCACAAATTTTCAATTTCTTTCCATTAAAAAAATTGCGATTTAATATAAAGAAAATCTCATTACATTAGTAACCCTTGGCCTCATGAAGTTTTAATAAATATCTTTTTTTTTTTAACCTCTAAATAAAGAACCAAAACTAAAACCTTTTCTAAATATTAAACCTTCAATGTTGCCTGCAAACTGGTAGATGTCGAAACTCATGTCGTACTTGTAGGAAGACGAAAAAAGGAATACTAAAACATAAACATAAAGAGGATTCTTCACTAAAGGGAATAAAGAGTGTGTTTAGTGATGGATGGACAATGATGAAGATGCAAAGGAAAACAAGAAGATTCATGAGGAAATAAAATGTCTTGCTTCATTCCCATGCAAACTAGTGACATGTAAAATATCATCCGAGATCTAGGCAATAGATGTTAGAGTGTCGATGTCCCGAGGTCCTTAGAAGGTGTGTTACAGACTAAAGGTGTATAAATGAGTCTATAGTGTTGGAAATTGTAACATCCAACTAAATTAACACCCTTTACTTACACCAAAATAAAAATTCTTGTTATGATATGGTTAATTATTAATTTCTTACACAGATTAGATATATATATATATATATATATATATATATATATATATATATATATATATATATATATATATATATATATATATATATATATATATATATAACAATGATCGTGTATCAATACGCATTACATATATGAAACAAAGAATATATGTATGAAATGAAGGGCAAATAGCAATTTCGGATATTGCTCATAATTCTAATTAAAGTCTGTGTTATTAATGTACTGATATCCATAACTCATAAGATTTGTTTCCATATTTCGATGTTAAAACATTAATCACCGAGTTGATCAAGTGAGTTTGGAAGTACATCATTCGTATATTCTAGGTTAAGTTGACTGTGCGGGTATGGTTATCACTGCAATTCTTAAATATTTTGCCTTCCTAACCCATTCTCTGATTAATGTTCTGATCCCAAGATTCTTCTAGCATTAAAGTCAGCTTTGTGTTTGAGGTCTGATTACCAGCTGCTCGATTACGTGGATAACAACTCCACCGTAGATTTGAGGTTCCTTCAAGATTTTCTAAGCCATGGAAAGTGGGATGGGTTAGAGAAAACTAACCACTTCCCTAGACTACCATATCCAACTCATTTCGCGCTCCGATGATGGCGTTTCGGCTCTGCCATGAACTTGCTTCAGAGGGTACTCTCTGGTTTCTTCGGCTTGCTTGTTAAGTTTCCTTCCGCATGGCAGACAGTCTTTACTTCAGTTTTACCACTCTGTTGAGCTCCTATCTTTTGTTGAAATGCATGCTGTTCTTCCTTATTCCTCTTCGGTCGCAGGGTTACCATTTATAATCATGAATGCTGGAGGAGAACATCTCTTTGCCATAGCTGTGAATTCTACTACCCTTAACCAGGTATATCTTCCCTCTCATGGACTCTGAAATTAATTCAGGTTCTATAATTATTGTGTTGCTTTTTTTTTATAGTAGGATTACCAAGGGTTTTACTACTTACTCATCAAGTTCATTTTTATTTTTATTTTTTGACTATTGCAAGCTGGTCGAGGGTTACACAGTGCATTCTGGTTCAAGTCAAGAGGGTTCGGCTTCAACACTTTACTCGCTCCTCAAAAGGTAAGGTTTTCACCATTATAGCTTAGCTCCTGCCTTCAATTTTTGTTTCTCGGTAGTAATATTCAACCTATTTATTATCCTGCAGGCGATGTACATGTTCCAGGAGTTTGTTTTTAGGTTATTGTTGTATAGGAATTGTTCCTTTGTTATCATTACTTAAATTCGAGGAAAATGGGAAATCCCTCTGCTACATGTGTAGTTAACTGTTTAATTAAGGGTTTTAAATCCTTTGGCTAGTTTTTAATCCCTTCATCGACATATATGTATGAATTTTGGAGATGTCGAATTTTGGACTCTGTTCAAGATAGATAACCATTCGGCTAAATTATTGAAAATGATATATTTGGGTTTCTACTGTTTTCTTGTCCATTTAATTTTTGTTTTTATCATTACGCACAAGTATTCTTCATATATGTGTAAAATAATTTGTTTTCACTATACTTATTTCCAGCTCGAGAATGCCGAATAATTCATTTCCTTGTGGTACTCAATGCTCACACTAATTAAGTGAATCTTAGTTTTAGAATTTTAGGGGTTCTTCATTTTGAAAATGTTTTTATCTCTTATTTTCTGCGGAGGGTACTAGAAATGCCAGAGTTCCAGACTGTGCTGCAGATTCTGACTCCAAATCCCCATACTCCCTCAGTCACACAATGGCATTCTCTAGAGCTCAAGACGAGCAGTTGTTTGCATAATTTTTTTAGTTAACCCATATATTTAAGATTTCCCTGTAACTGAATAGTTAATTGTAAATCTACTTTTCGATTCTTCTTGGTAATTTAATTCCTATTATGGGTTCTATGTACAGTTTTAGTATAATAACTTAATATGTGTAAGTGTCCTTCTTGTAGTTCATACGGAAGATTTTACTGCATATACTAAATTATTTCAGAAATTGTATTTGTCGATTCGAATTATTATCAAACTCTATGTATGTAAAATTTCCAAAAAGAAGATATTTACTTTCTGTAATCAAGCTATTCAGTCATAACTTCATCTATATTCTGCATTTCTCTTGTGATATATTTCTATAAATCCATGCAGCTAAAATTTCTACTTTCTCTACTGCTATTGAATGATTTGAGCATTTATGTTCTTTTTCAAATTCCAATTTACAGAGTTAAGATTTATAATGCTAACTAATGTAAGTTTTCTTCTTAAGCATTAATAATTTCCACTTTTATTGCCACACAACAATGTTCTTCTCCTACAGAATTAATACTTCATACAAATCTTTTATACAAATAGAACTCTTATGTTGTGTGTACCTGCTTGGAAGAAAATAGGATTAGTCTCAATAACTGTTTGGACCACCCAACCTTGAGCGAGGCAATTACGTCCTTTGCTCCCCCCTAGCTCCACACCAGTTCAGAGTTATTACGTTTGAGACAGGAAGTCTGACCTCAGGATTAACAATCTAGTCCACTTCTTCCGGAAAATTTCTTGAGTTCCACTGGCATTTTCTCCAGCTCTGGACACTCATAATACAACATACAATTCTTAGCCTTTCCCTCTTCTGCATAGAACCCCCTTCCCTATTAGGATTTTTCCTTAAATCCTTTCTGGGAGGGTAACTGTCAGAACTGTCTCAACCTCTTCCTGGGTTTTCTTGGAAGATAGTTCTCCATACAACTACTTTCCTTTGCCTTTCTTTCCATCAACAAAACTTCCACTTTATTAAATTCTTTCAAAAATTAGAGTCACGTGTTCATAACCTTAACGAATGCCCCATTCGTTATTAAGTCATATTGTCCAAATAACTTTTTTTTTTTTTTTTCTAAGTTAGAGTAATCTATTAACAGTGAAAAATATAGTACATCAGGCAAAGGCCATAACAGTGCCTTCGTGGAGGCAATTTGAACTGACAGAGACTAGTTTTTGGCTGCCCTGCTAGAGGGAAACCAGCCTGAAGAACTATCAACTGAAAAAATCCCACGCAGGGGATCGAACCTGGATGTCTTTGACTGAGAACTAAGAACATAGACATTATATAGTAGTTATACTGGACCATAACAAAACTGGACCGCTGTAAAAACTGAGACTGGTCACTGACAAAAATTGGACCATAGCTGAAGGAAACATTAAAACAACAAGACACTCCCTCAGAGAGGGCAGAGTAAAAGCATGAGAAACAAGAAAGGAGGGCCAAATTACTCATCAGGAGTGACCTCCTCGATTCTGCAACCGTAATTTGCTGGTTCGCCTCAATCATGAGAGAGTTCTGCGTTGGGGTGGACCGCTGAAGGAGTTTCCATCACATTTGCCTGAACGCGAGCCGAGGCCTCCTGCATTGTCTCCCTTCTCTCGCTAGGCTGTCCCCGCGAGTCATGCTGCACTGCTTCCATGTTGGTGCCATCGACAGGAACGGATTCTTCCGGCGGATTCTCAGGCAGGGGCTCCTCCAGGAAGACAACAGAGATGGCCACAGTTACTCTTGGTCTGTTGAGTGCACAATCAAACGAAAAGAGAGCTGTATGGGATTGAGTAGGAAGCGCATCACCAGAGGGCGAGTCAAGCCTACGGCCTGAGCGGAACAAGCGTCCATGGAAGAGGCGAGGGAGGCTGTCAGAGGGCAATGAGATTTCTGAAGGAGAAGTGGAAGTGGAGGGCGAGCGCCTCCTGGCAGTGCGAGAGGACCCCCGCCTGCAACGCATCCTCTGCCTTAGCCGGGGCATGTTTGCAACTGAATTGGAGCTGTATCTCTGGAGCGATGGAGAATTGACAGGGTTCGGCTCAGGAGGAATGCCTAAAACCAACGAAGCAGACCTGTAAGAACCTGCAATGGAAATGTGAATACTGTTGGCAGGCTCCAAGCAACAGGTATGGCGACTGTGCTTCCCAGTGGTGGTGCGCTTGCTGGATTTGTCCTCAAAATAATTTCACCACGAATTCATCAGCGCAGGGGAGAGCGGATCCATTACATATAACACCCTGTTCCTACAACAATCAATCCTCAGCATTGAATGACCAGACCTGTTAACCCGATGCGAAACTCTGTTGCGGCAGTCGATACTGCCTCGATCCTCAACATTCTTATTGAGAAGCGCCTCCATAACGAAAGCCATTAAGAGCAGGCGGGTGGTAATAACTACGATCAAGTGGGTTCGATGGTCCCAAATGGGATGACATGTGGCCTCCCGTCCTATTGACCTCTGTCCCATCGCTCACATTAACTGTGCTAGCACCCGCATCCGGGGAAAATAACTTTAACAACAAGTAACAGTAAAAATTAAAACAAAAATAAAAAGTAAAAGTAAAAGACCAAATCAGGGGGTTACACCTTCCCCCTTTGAAAGAAAACACTATCCCCGGTGTTACTCGTTTTCTGAGAATAATTCTGGAAAAGATTCAAACATAACTTTTTCGTCTTCCCAATTAGCCTCCTCTGGGCCAAAGTGCTTCCACTGCACTTTAACTTGGGATATGACTTGCTTCCAGAGCATTATTTCTCTCTGATCTAGAATATGCTGCGATTCTACCCGAAACTCCCCTTCTGGTTCTACCTGCAAGCAACAAAATTTGAATTAGTTCAAATCAAAAAATAATTGTAATGCAAATGTGCATCTGGGTCAACTTACATGTATTCCCTGCCATTGTATAATGTGCTTGGGATCATGTATATAACACTTCAATAAAGACACATGGAATACATTGTGTACTGATATATGGATTGGTAAGGTCAGTCGGTAGGCCACTGGCCCTATATATTGGTTGTCATACTCTCATTTCATTTCTAGACTGTTTATGATGTAAATGGATCTGTATTCACATTTTAAGATTGTTTGACGAGGTAATTAATATTTATGGAGCTATAAATTTATTAATGCACTAGGGCAGTATATGTTATCCATTGAATTTTGTATTTGGTTAAATCCAAAGAATGGGATATACTTCCCCAGTACATTAATAAATATATAGCTACACAATATTGATAACCATTTGATGAAGAGAGAGATTTCATGGCTAAAGCTATATGTTTTCTCCAATTGCTTTGATCTCAACTGAACCTCACTACCGGTCTAAGTAATGAAGAAACATAGAATGCAACTGATAATATTTAAGGGATATGACAAGCTTTCTACTTTTCTTTAATAGATGGAAACGAAGGCTTGTTTTTTCGTGCAAATCTGATAACACATTTTCAGTTTGAAATGTTTTGGGGTTACAAATACATCGAATTTAATATCGATATTAATATAATGCAACACTTTCTTTGTCTTAGAATTGTTTTGTTTTGTTTGTTTGTTTTTTTGACGGAAAAGTATATAAAGGTATAAAATAGTGTTTTCGGGTGGTGTTATTTTATATGTTGAATGAAGGAATGATTGACTCAAGATTGTGTGAGACTTTATTGAACTTAGATATTATGACGATTGCTAAATAATTATAGAATTTTATGTAAAATAGTATAATATCTTTATTTATAGGAACATATATGGAAATATTTGCAACAAAAGATTTATGTAGACATTTTATTAATCCTTCACAACTAGCATATTTTTCTTCTGCAACATTCTGACATTTGACAACTTGCGCTCTCATTGAATCGATGTTGATTCAAATGGGGTCAACCTTCAACCCACCATATGAATAAATGTGCCTAGGCCTTGACCAAGGTATCCCCTTGGACTTGGCATTTTTCTTCATGTGGCCAAGCCATAAAAGAAGAAGAATACTTGGCATTTTTATTCATGTGACTAAGCCATAGAAGAAGAAGAATAAGAAGAAGAAGAAGAAGAAGAAGAAGAAGAAGTTATTTTAATGTCCACGAGGATAAAGATAACCTATGGGACATATTTCTTCTTTATCGGGTTCTTGTATTCGACCCTTTTCCTGTGAAGTTTCACAATAAACTCTCCCATATTCTCGACAAACCCTTTGCTGAATAGATTATCCCAAGGGATAGCTACCAAAATATTTGCATAACTTTCCTTGTTGTCTTTAGATGCCTCACATTCTAAAATGAAATTCTTTTCTATTTCCACTTTTCCAGAAGAGAAAAAAATACATACTCTTTCCTCCCACAGTTATTTTATCCTTTTCTAGTGCCTTGTTTCATAATGGAGCTGATGAGAATTAGTCCTTAATTGATCAATAAGAATTTTGGCTTTCCAAGAAATATTGGCCCCTATGTACGCTTTTTGTTGATTATGGTAAATGGATATATCATTCTAGATTAACGATATTCTCTCTTATAGCCTTAGAAACTAATGAAAACCATACACTCAAAATCTTAAATTCAAAATATCAACAACCTGTAATCAAGGTTCAAAATGAAAAAAAATTCCATAAAGATTTAATTTTTTAGTGAGTGTGAGAGGTTTCATTGTCATTTCATTTTTGTTGTTGCCAACATCTTGAAGATCACATCTTCCAGCTATTAAGCATCTACTCCACACAATGGTAAGGAACATGAATTTTGAGCTTGCAAGTAAGCCTAAACTGAATAGATTATGTGATTGAGCATTCTCATTGGATGCAAAAATGCCACACTAACACAATTGAATATAATAAAATTGAAGTGGGAGTTGTCAATGTCTGTTAAGTCTCTATATTAATAGTGTAGTCCCTTATTATGTTAGTGTAGCCCCCCTTATTGTTATTGTTGTACCCCTGTAATCCCAATATTGTTATTATTGTGCCCTTAAATTATTATTGTTAGGTTGGCTAGGATTACATTGTGGCCCCACTATGATTACATTGTCGCCCCATGGACTCCTATATATAGAAGGAGGTTTTGGTCATTTGTATCATCAAAGAATTGTTCATTTATGTAATGTATTGGAGGTTTCCCCCTTGAAGTGGCTTATTTATAGGGCGTTGATATCTCTTTTCTTCTATTTTTGGAGCTAGTTTCACAACATTTGGTATCAGAGCTTTGGATTCTAGGGTTTCGCTGCTCTAAACAGGTCAGCGTGGAATTTTCGCTATAACTTTTTTTTTACGAAGATTCAGAATCTGAAATTTTGGGGGCACGAAGCTGAAATCCTGAGGAAACGCGTCGCAAAATTTCAAAGCTTGGTTCACAATATTTTTGGAGATATGATCTGTGGAAGGTAGTGTTGTTTCAGACTCCCGAATTTCATCTCAAAGAGGTGATCGTGGGAAAATATTCATAACTCTCTATCTGGGCATCGGATTGGAGTATCGTAAAAATTGGTTGCAAGTACACGGACTTTAGTTTCTTTTCTATAAATTTGAGAGCCTAAGGACGAAATAGTGACACATGGCAAGTCGTACAAGTTCGCTCTATTGAACAGTCCATAATTAGGTCATTGTGGGAGACTGGACATAACTTTGTCTTGGAGAATCCAAATCAGGTCAAACCTATGGCATTTTAAAGAGAATTCAGAGGGCTACCTCAGTGCCAAATTTCAGATATTGAAGAGCTGCAATCACAGAGATAATCCAATTTCAATATCGAGCTCCTCAAAAGCAAGAAAAATGTGTGTATTTTTTTCCAAATTGCATAAGTTTTGTTTGAAGAATCAATTTGAATTGTTCCAAGGGAATATTGTAGAATAGATATTAGTATTGGGTTCTAAAAAATTCCCTGTAAAAATGATTCAACACCAATTAAGCCTTCAGAAGGCTCTACTATGACTCATGAAGATGAAGAATTGCAACATGATCTATCAAAATTACAAGAGCAAGTGCACCAAAATTCGCTCTCGCAAAGAGTAGCAAAAAATGAAATGGAAGTTTGGAAGAAAGGCGTGGAAGCGAAGATGGATGGTTTGAAGAATAATATGGATGTTTTGAAGAAAGGCGTGGAATCTAAGATAGATGGCATGGAAGCTGGCATGGAATCTAAGATGGATGACATGGAAGCAAAGATCGATGAAAAAATGGAAAACATGAAGAATGATTTAAAAGCAGACATGGAATATTTGACAAAGTTGATACAAGAAATGTTTCCTAATGGTGAAAATATAGTAGAGGAAACTCATGATGAGAACAAAATAAATGTTAATCGTGATTTCATAAACTCTAATGTTGGCAGGAAGAACCACCATATTCCAAAAATGGATGTGAGGAATTTTGATGGAAACGATCCTGTAACATGGATACTATAGATGGAGCAATATTTCGATCTCCATAATGTGAAAAACACACAAAAGGTACGCATTGCAACTTTACATTTAGAACAAAATACATTTGTATGGTATTGATGGCTTTGCTCCCGTAAAAAAATTGTCACTTGGTCAATTTTTACTTTAGGAAATGATAGCACACAGATACAGTCCAACACCCCTTATTTAGCCAATTGATAAATCTCAAACAAACGGGTTCAATGGTGGAGCACATTGAGGACCTCCAAAAATTGAATATAAGGGTAACTAATATTCCAGAGGAACACAAGATTGATGTCTTCATAGGGATTTTAAAGGATAAAATCCAACATGAAGTTCATGTTTGGGAAACTGATTCATTGGAGAAGGCATTTAGGTTGGCAAGAAAAAATGAATGTAAAATTATGGCGACAAGGAAGCCTACCACTCACATCTATAAATATGGAAGTGTTGCTACTCCTAGAATTCCACAACCTACAAGGTTGACACCACAACAATTGAAGAAAAGAGAAAGAGATTTGCTACAAATGGGGATAGCAAATACACTAAAGGTCATAAGTGTGCTGAAAGAAGAAATTATTTTACATAGATTGTGAAGAGGAAGAAGAAAAATGAACAAGAAGAGGATACACACCGTGAACCAACCCTAGAAGAAGAAGAAATGAGTCCGACCTATACTATGTAATGCATTGGCAGGAATTACCACTCCTCAAATTCTCAAGATAGAAGGACATATGAAGAAGAAAAAGGTAATAGTGTTGATTGATTCAGGTAGCACCCATAATTTTATTCATTGTAAGGTAGCCAAGGAATTGAATTGTTTCCTATACCCAACACCAGAATGTCAAGTGATGGTTGCAAATGGAGGGACTATAAATTTCTCTAGAAAATTCCATAATATCAAGCTAAGCATGGCGGAATATGTATTGAATATTCTAATGCTTTCCATTCCAATGGGAGGTGCTAATGTTGTACTAGGAGTACAATGGTTACAATCTTTGGGGACGGTAGCTTTTAATTTTCAAGAACTTTTCTTGAAATTTTTTTCGGAAGGAAAGGAAATCGAATTACGAGATATCACAGGGAAGCTAGGAAAGATAATAAGCTCTAATGTCATGACAAAGCTTCTGAAGAAAGAACAATGGGGCGTAATTGCACAATTATGCTCACTAGAAGTTCCAACATCAAAATCATCTATTTCTCTAGATCTCCAAAAAGTCTTGGACAATCATTCCAAGGTGTTTGAAATTCCCAAAGGACTCCCACCTATTCGTGATCATGATCATGCTATTCATTTGATTCCAGGAAGTGTTCCTCCAAACATTAGGCCTTACAGATATCCTTATTTCCAAAAGAGTGAAATTGAACGTATGATTGCAGAAATGTTAGAGGCTGGTATAATTCAACCTAGTCAAAGTTATTTCTCTACTCCAGTAGTATTGGTGCAAAAAAAAGATGGATCATGGCACATGTGTTCGGATTATAGGGAGCTCAATGAGATCACTATTAAAGATAAATTTCCCATTCCTGTGATTGATGAATTATTGTATGAATTACATGGAGACATTTATTTTACCAAGTTGGATCTTCATTCAGGATATCATCAAATTAGAATGAAGACTGAAGATATTCCAAAAACAGCATTTCGAACTCATGAGGGTCATTATGAATTTTTAGTCATGCCTTTTGGCCTTACCAATGCACCTTCTATTTCAAGGGTTGATGAATTCCATTTTCAAAACCTTCCTTAGAAAATTTGTGCTAGTATTGTTTGATGATATACTAATCTACAACAAGTTTTGGAAGGATCATGTTCAACATTTTGACAAGGTGATCAAAATACTGGAGGAGAAACAATTATATGCAAAAACATACAAATGTTTCTTTGGAATAAAAGAGGTTGAATATCTGGGTCATATTGTATCTCATGAGGGTGTTAAGGTATACCCTAACAAAATTAAATCCATTAAGGAATGGAAAGTCCCCACAACCACAAAGCAGCTGCGAGGATTTCTTGGGTTAACAGGGTATTATCGCAAGTTTGTTAAGAATTATGGGAGAATAGTAGCACCTCTAACAACACTATTGAAGAAAGATGCATTTTCATGGACTCCTAAAGCAACTAAGGCCTTTGAACATCTTAAAGAGGCAATGTGCCTAACACCAGTCTTAGCTACGCCAAACTTCACAAAAACCTTTATTGTGGAATGTAATGCCTTAGAAAATGGAATTGGTGTTGTTTTAATGCAAGAAGGAAGACCCATTTCTTTTGAAAGTCGTTCAATCAAAGGAGTATTCAGTACTACTAAGTGGCAGGAAATACAGGCTGCTGAGCACAAGAATGAGATCTTACCTAATAAATGACAAATCAGTAAAATGATCATGATAGTCTTAAATACTTTTGGAACAAAGACTATCTTTAGAAGAGCAGCAGAAATGGGTCAAAAATATGTTTCGTTATGAGTTTGAAATCATCTACAAAAAGGGAAGCTAAATGTTGTTGCAGATGCACTCCCAAGAAAGGATGAGGAGGTGGAAGCATTTCTTTGTGCCATTTGAATTAGCCAACTCCGTATTTGGACAACCAAGCATGTGGATGCAATGGAAGAAGGATAAGAAGGTGAAGTTACCCTCATTCAAAAGTTGTGTTAAGATTCAGCACATCCGATAGATTTATTTGGAAAATACCTTATGGTACAAATATCACTTATATATTCATATGAATTCCAAACTAAAACAAAAATTCTTTTGAATTGCACACTTCTCCTTTAGAGGACACTGATTTTTAAAAACTTACCACAGGGTGAAGAAAGAATTTTTTGGGATGGCCTTAAATCTGATATTCAAAATTTTGTGGCAGAATGTTTGGTTTGCTAGAAAAACAATTTGAGACAATTAAGACCTCGGGTCTATTACAACCTTATCCATTCCAAATCAATGTTGGGAGGAGGTTTCAATGGATTTTATCACAGGTTTACCTAAGTCTGAAGGAAAGAGTGTCATCATGGTGGTAGTTGATAGAATTACCAAGTATGCACACTTTTGTGCATTATCTCATCTATTTAAAGCAAGTACAGTTGCTATTGCATTTATGGAAACAATTCAAAAGCTACATGGAAACCCAAAGATTATTGTAAGTGATAGAGATCCCATTTTTACTGGAAATTTTTGGACGAAATTATTTTCTTGTTTGGGTACTAAACTAGCTCATAGCCCATCTTATCATCCTCAATCCGATAGTCAAACTGAGATAGTGAATAAATATTTGGAAGGATATCTTCGTTGTTTTGTATCTGATAAGAAAACACAATGGGTCAAGTGGTTACTCTACTCTCTCGTCAATAGTGGATATACACTTCCTTCCATATTGCAAGAAAATGACCCCATTATGGAACTTTATGGATATCATTCACCATCCATCACATCTTCTTTAAGGGAAAATTCTCGGATTCAAGCAGTGGAGGATCACATCGAGCATTAATAAGAATTTTTCCAACTCTTAAAGGATAACCTAAATTTGGCAAAAAATTTAATGAAACAACAGGCATATCAACATTGTAGTGAGAGAATTTTTGATGTGGGAGACTGGGTATTTTTACGGCTGCAACTATACAAAAAAATGTCCCTCAAGCAAGCTAAGAAGGATAATAAATTATCACCAAAGTACTATGGTCCTTACAAGGTGTTGCAAAAGATTGGTACTATGGCATACAAATTGGAGCTTCCTGCTTCTTCGCGAGTGCATCTAGTTTTCCATGTTTCATGCTTAAAAAAGGTTATAGGGGACAAACTTCCAGTTCAAACAATATTGCCAGAACTTGATGAGGAAGGAAAAACCATATTGGAACCTGAAGCAATCACGGAAACAAGAACGCGATAGCTACGAAATCGATCAATTTCAGAGTATCTCATCAAATGAAAGAACTTACCCACTGAAGGTTCTACATGAGAGGATGATAATTTTATACAGAAGCATCTGGATCTACTTAAGCATTGAGGAAAACACTTCTTTGAAGGAGAGGGGCAAGTTAGGTCCCTATATTACTAGTATAGTCCCTTATTGTTGTTAGTGTAACCCCCTTATTGTTATTTTTGTACCCCTGTAACCCCAATATTGTTATTATCATGGCCCTTAAATTATTGTTGTTAAAGTCGCCAGATTGACATTATGGCCTTACCTGATTACATTGTCGCCCATGGACTCCTATATAGAAGGAGGTTTTGTTCATTTGTAGGTCATCAAAGAATTGTTCATTTATGTAATGTATTGGAGGTTTCCCCTAAGGGCTTATTTCTGCTGGCGCTTTGATATCTCTTTTCTTCTATTTTTGGAGCTGGTTTCACAACAATGTCTCTCGAACTCAAAATTCAACACTAACACAAGATGTAGAATGTTCACTATTCAGTATTTTAAAATTCAATATGAGAAATTCACATAGATTTCGTATGCATCTCCTGAACAATGAATGGAAGTAGCAACCTCACACGAGCAAAGTCGTAGGGTTCTATAACAATGGGGATTCGAGTATCTAGAGATGAAGTTCACTGCGTAACAACAATCAGAGTTTGGATTTCTTCATGTTTTGGTGCTCAACTAATTTTTCTGCGATGACCAAAATATGAGAGGGTGAGTTTTTTTTTCAATGTGAAGGTGTCTTTCACATGGCACAAAGAGCTCATGCATGCTAATGATGCTTGCACCAAGTTATTAATGTGACAGTGATTGCATGCCTACTTCATTTAGGTAATGGAACCTAACCCATTTTTAATAATAAATTATCAAATTAATTTTCAGCTATAAAGGCTGAGAGCTCAAATTTAATTTTTGTGTAATATATAATTTTTGTATATTTTTTTCCCAAATTTATAATATTTTTTTTGTCTCCACAGTTTTTGTATTTTCAAAGTAAAGCAATAATTGTCTCCACATTGGATTATAATTTTTTAGTTTAATAAAAAATAATATTATTTTTATTTTTTATTTAAAGAGTATAGGGTCATACCCTTAAGGAGCACAATCCATAATCCCCATTATTTCATTTCTTGTATCCACTTTTTTAGCAAGGAGTAGAGTCCATCATCCCCATTATTTCATTTCTTATATCCACTTCCTTAGCAATCTCATCTTATAGGGTAAATTTTGCCACATGACGTTTTAGATACTTGTGGGTTTGTCTAGTACTGTGGCATAAAAATGTGGAATACAAATTTGTGATGTTTATCCAATTTTTACTCAATTTTTTTTATCCTTTAACGCTCACTGTGGCCTACTTCCATTCCTATTGAACCTCATGAGTCATTATTATAAACTAAAATATAGAATTACTACACATAAACAAGTCTTTGGACATTATTCATATAAGTATTGAGCTTGGTAATTGATATTTGTGATGGAAAATTATTATTTTACTTGTAGAATTGTCATACATAAAAATAAGTCATCTTTGAGCATTATTACCTTAAGCATTAAACTCTCTAATTAATGTCATAGAAAAATATTATTTTACCGAACCAAATTTTTGTCATGAGCAACTTAATGAGAAAAAGACATATTTGAAAACAAATCTAATTTATATAACTTCCAAAACACTTCTACTACTTCAATCCAGAAACTTCAATCCCGAAATTTTGTAGGTACAAAATTATCATAAGTCCATAAAAATATTTCAAAGGAAACTTGTAAGAGTTGTATTTATACCTTACCCACGCCGACTTGTCCTCATCATTACCATAAATACACCACCTTCTAGGCATCGCTATGTTTACTTCTAATTTTCTCATAAGCAAGATTCATTTTTAATGATAAATGTTAGTAAGTCTTCCTATTGTAGTCTCTAATATTTTCTTCGTGACCATTGTTGTCATGTCCTTGTAGTAGGACTTAGAAAAAAAAAATGTACTAGTTATATTGAGGAAAAATCAGATCGTAAGGGAGATAACCCCATTTGACAGAGACATCAGGTTAGCGACCCAAGTGGGCGAAAAACATATATACGCATCAAAAGTTTCCAAATATACTCAATAAGGCGAGGCAAGTGGGCGAAAAACATACATATGCATCGAAATTTTCCAAATATACTCGATAAGTTATATCTATTTTTAATGATGATAATTTTCACTATGGTTTGAGTTTCTTAATTAGACAATTGGAAAACTTATGGATAAATTTTGTATATATATATATATATGTATATATATATATATATATATATATATATATATATATATATATATATATATATATATATATATATATATATATATATTACACTCTCGGATATTATGGACAAAGGAGCTGATGCCTTTAATTTACTTCTAGGAAATGTGATCCCACTTTGCCTTGACTACATTGGGGTTGTTAATCATTGTTAATCAAATTCAAGAGGTAATAATGTTAGCTAATTAATGTCAAATAAGCTTTGGAGAATAAATATATATATTTTGGATTAGATAGCAACATGCATTGGATGTTTGCTTATTTCTATGAAATATAATGACAACATAAATGTTGAATAAATCACTTTTATTTATTTATGGAATAAATGTTGAATGAAAAGATATGTTTGAATGTTGGAGATGCACCTAATCTATCTGTGTGAGAGAAAATGCCACTTTTTCCAAAATTAAATTACAATACATGTGTGCATTCATTTCTCCTCATCCAGATCCCTAAAAAAGTTTCACATTCCATATCCCAACACCAAGCTAATTCATGGCCTTCATAACCCAATTGTTGAAGCAGACGAGGGGAATTCTAGTTTTAATGAAGTGGGTCTCCATAATTATGATGTTTTATCCTATGGGGATCTATATTCTTCATATTTACAGTCAAACATGGAAATTGGGGATGAGGATGAAGCACGTTTAGAGAGATTTCAAGGAGTCCAGAAAGCATGGGAAGTTACTAAGGATTCTAAATCTAGAGAGGTATATGATTTTGAGTTTCAGGCCCTGAAACATAATGTAGAGGTTATTGAAAATGAGTTAGAATTGGAGGATGATGGAGAAGGATGTGTAGTTAAATATTTTTACCCCTGTAGATGTTGAGATTATTTTGTTTTTTCAGAGATAGAGCTAGTGGAGAGGTGATAATAATATTTCTAGTTTGTATCCATATGATATCATTGTGAGGAACAAAACCAGAGGCTAAAATCTGGAAAAAGGATTATAGGGTCCACTGTAGTAGAGGATATATATAGGAAAAGGATTATAGGGTCCATTGTAGTAGAGGTTATAGGTAGGATCAGTGCAAGTATTTCTCTTTGAAAATCAAACTGTTTTTTTGATTGAGGGCATTAGGATTTTCATCCAGTTTCAATAAATTGAGCTTCATGGTCTCGTATGAAGCCTAAAGGCAACTTCAATATTCCATCAATCTACAAGCACCAATTTCTAAGCGGGGATATTTTCTTGATATAGTAGGACCATTTGGCCCCTCTAAGGGATTTCTCTATTTTTATAGAGAACGATATTCTACAAAAACACTATACCAAAATGCAAACACCAATATTCTACAAAAACACTATACCAAAATGTATTTTGCAGATCAAAAAACATGAACATCTATCTTTGTTGGATCAAGGAATATTATACATCATAATGTTTCGGGATGGTTATAATGGGTAGTTGCAGCAAGTCATGAAACTGGTATGCATCTCCAAGGCACTAAGCTAGAGGCATCCATTGAAGTAAATGTATGATTTAGTTTTCTTCTATTATTGTAAATGTTCTGTTTTCCATTTTAACAAGTAAAATGGGTTTTCTTCTATTATTTATTGATCAGTATTCAATCAATTCTTCCAACAAAGACTGACATTTGCATGCACACCACCAAGATTTTGATATTAATTACAAGATTGTCATCCTTTTATTTATCAATTTCAAACCCTCATGCAAGTTATAATTTCACCTTAACTATAGTACCCGTGTTCTCTGAATTGAACCCAAAAATATTTCTATTAATTACAACATTTTCATCCTTTTATTTATCAATTCCAAACCCTCCTCCCAGCTATAATTTCACCTTAACTATAGTACACCTGTTCTATGAATTGACCCCAAAAACATTTCTGAAAACTTTTCAAGCTGCCATATTTGAGCAAAATGCACATAAATTCAACTTAATATTTCAACATTTGAATTCCAGGAAAAATAAATTACAAAATAACTTAGAAGGCACAATTTTATTATAGACATCTAATTTTTTTCACCCAGGTTGTAAAGTAGAAATGGGAAAAACCCTACACTTATCTCCTTGAGATATTGACATTCACAAGGTGAAAATGTAAATAAATTAGAGGCCATTAACCTTTTGAATAATATATTTTAACTTCAATTTCAAAATAGTGATAGTTATAATTACCTAAATAAACACAAAACTTGTTTTTTTTAAAGGTGCAACTTTTTCATCCCATGTCTAAAAAAATCCAAACATATGTAATCCAAGGACATGGAAAAGTTTTGTCAAATGTTGATTGAGGAAGATAATTATCATTGTAAAGAAGCTCCTTAGAAATTTATAAGAGTGAAATTTTACGGTGGCAAGAAATTCCAAGATTTGATCATGGACAAATTTTACCATCTAGACGCAAATGATGATATTATGTTGGATGTCTATGATGAGGACATACAACAAAAAATTATCCAAGAATGGAAGTGAACAAATTTTGGGCATGAAGCTGGGCATTGTTGATATTGCAACAAGATGATGAGCTTAATGGAAAGAAGTCGCCTTCACTAAGTGGGCCCGCAGGCTATTTTTGGCGCAAAGTCTATTTTTAGACATATGGATCATGTTCTATGAGTTGCAGGATGCAATTTGTGGATGGTTTGTCAAGTTGGAAAAATAGATGGACTTCTATTTTTAGACATATTGGGCGGAATCTATTTTTAGATTTCCAGTCTAAAAATAGATATGTCGAATATTATTAGCTCTTAATAATATTTGGACTATAAACATTATCTTATTCTCTTGGAGCACTTCAGTTAAGTGCACAGATGTGGCACAAAAGCTGACAAAAGGAATTACGCTATTCCTGAGGGTTAAGTGGAGCTATTGCATGAAGACTTCAGTTAGAACTCATGTGACAGAGTTTGGTGGAGTTGATTGAGGAAGTTAGTGGAGTTGTATTCAGTTTAACTAATCTAAACATAGTTGAGTTATTTGTATCCAGTTTAACTAATTGATACAATTAGTGAGAGTGGTGTGAATTAATTATTAATTAATTCACTAATTATAAACTCATTTATCAACTAAAGAATGCATCAGTTAACTTCAGTGCATGGACAATTTCAGTGGAGACCAGTGCAGAGATAGGTGAAAGAGCAGGTTAACTATCAGTTGTGACTATATCATAGACATTTGCAAATAACCAAGCATTGAGAAGCCAATGAGGATTGCGTAGTAAAATCTAGGTGGTTTAGTGTTATTTATGAAGTTATTTATGAGCCATTCTTTAGCATTGATTACGCAATAGAGGTTGGCTATCAAGTGGCAGAGATTGGAGCATGTGTTTTGCTAGATCTAGTTTGATTAGTGTGTAGCAATTTGAGGTTGTGTTGAGAGCTTGTGAGGAGCTTTGTACAATGATTTTTACATGATCTCTATGACACATAATATACAGATATTTGGGGGTTTTCAGCTTTAAGCTTTCCCATGAAATAATGTGTTCATATGTGTGATTTTTTATGGTTTTAATGTGCGCATGCGATTGTTTTTATTTCCGCAATTAATGATCAATGGTAGAAGAGATCAGACAGGCATGAAGCTAAAATAGTGTGTGATCGTGAGAATATTGGAGATTGGTGGTGAAGTTATCGGCTTATTCAAATTTCAACATGGTATCAAACATGATTGACTATCGGGAGAAATTCAAAACATCGGTTGACTGAATTTTGTGTCAGAATTTGAATTTATAAAATAGAGCTTTGGTGTCGAAGTTGAGATGTCTTTCAATGGATTGCGATTGGAGTATGCCCTTGAGGGCAGCTCGAATTATATTGCATGGAAGGACAGGATGGAGGCGGTGTTGGATTACAATGGGTTGAAGGAGTTCATAGATGTAGAAATTCCAAAACCTGCTTCTAGCGATGCTTCCGTACTTGACACATGGCAAAAGAAGACAACAAAGTGTCGAATAATTTTGTTGGAAGGTGTGAAGGATCACATAGTGTCCAGCCTTCATGGTAAGGCTTATCCATTCTTGATGTAGAAAGCTTTGACAGATTTATTTCAAAGCAAGAGCGACCAGAGGAAGTTGGCGCTCAAGGATAAACTTAGAAACATAAAAATGGAGAAAGGCGACAGTATGCCCAAGTACCTCACGAAGTTCATCCAATGTAGGCATGAGCTAGGAAGTGTGGGGGTGACTGTTGATGACGAGGACTTGGTGAGCTTGGCTCTCCTTGGGCTTCCGAAGAGTTGGCGTTCCTATCAGGACTCTGTCAATGGTCAGGAGAAATTGCCAGGATGGGAGCGACTTTGGTCGGATCTTGTGCAAGAGGAGATAAGGCAAAGTACCAGGGACGGATCTTCATCAAAGAAATCTGATGAAGAAAATTGTGCTTTGGCTGCCAAAGAAAAGAAGGGGAAGATAAAGAAGCATGCTTCTCAATCTGGTGTGAAAGGCAAGAAGTAGGACATGTCCAAGGTGAAGTTCTTTCACTGTCACCAACACGGACATTACGCCATTAGTTGTCCACAAAAGAAGAAAAATAAGCATGCTGCTGGATCTGCAGCTGGAGAGGCCTTAGCCTCGCAGTTTGAGCTGAATTTTTCGCTAATCGCATGCTTGGTCTCAAGTGTGATTTCTTGACAGTGGTGCATCTTTTCACATGACAGGAGATCGATATTTGTTTACTGATCTAGATGAGAAAGATCTTGGAGTGCACATCGAGATGGGCGATGATGGTAGATACAGTGCGACCGGTATCGATACCATTTTCTTTGAGAGGGAGTCTGGTAAACCATTCGTATTAAAGGAAGTGATGCATGTTCCAGGATTGAAGAAGAATCTGATCTTTGTGGCGATGTTAGAAGATAAGGGATATGATGTTTTCTTTAGCGAGGGAAAGGCTTTCCTGCGCAGTAAGGAAACTGGTGAGACCAGGAGGATAGGTGTTCGAGTTAAGATCCTTTATCAATTGCAGGTAGATGGTTGCGCAACAATGGCAGGCAAGGCAAAAGGAGTGGTGAGCCGGGATGATGGCGAGTTGTGGCACCAAAGATTGGGCCACCTTCACCATGGAGCTTTGAAGATACTGCAACAGATTTCTACTGGGCTTCCTAAAGGCACTCTTGCGTAGTCAGATCAGTGCAAGGGGTGTACCTTGGGAAAATTTGTGAAAGCCACCTTTCACGAGAAGGATAGTCGCGCCACGACGATCCTTGAGAGAATTCACACAGACGTGTGTGGACCTTTATCAGTAGCTTCGACAGCAAAGCATAGGTATTATGTGATATTTGTTGATGATTTTTCTCGTAAGTGCTGGATCTTCTTCATGCAGAAGAAGAGCGAGACATACTCAAAGTTCTGTGAGTTCAAGGCACTGGTTGAGAAAGAATCGGGGAAGCAGGTGAAGGCTCTAAGGAGCGACAATGGTGGTGAATTCATCTCTGGAAAATTCAAGGACTTTTGCAGCGCAGAAGGAATTCAAAGAGAGCTCATAGCACCTCATAACCCACAGCAGAACGGGGTTGCTGAGCGGAAGAACAAAACGATCGTGGGTGCTGCACGGGCGATGTTGCATGATCAGGGCCTACCCATACACTTGTGGGCTGAGGCATGAAATACTGCAGTATATGTGCAGAACCGTTGTCCTCACAGGATACTTGGCATGAGTACACCCGAGGAGGCATTTTCTGGTAAGAGGCCTGATATTTCCCATTTGAGGATTTTTGGTTCACCTGTTTACATTCATGTGACGAAGGATGCCAAGAAGAAGCTGGAGCCAACTGCAGAGGTTGGGATATTTGTGGGGTACACTGATACACCCCACAACTATCATGTGTATTTGCCAGACAGTCGCAAGACTGTTGTGCGACGGGATATCAAATTTCATGAGGAGAAAGCCATGAAGTGTTCGCTTGAGAGGGAGCCACACTTGCATGAAGATGAGGAGCTATTAGTTCCTAAGGATGAGCCTCAAGATGTGGATCAACCACAAGAGGAGGTTCATGGAGTGGAAGATACCACTCATGCAGGGCCAACCATTAGAGGGCGGAAGCACACTACAGAAGCTGAGCGACTGGCTCAAGATGTAGAGAAGGTTGTAGGAGCACCTACATCATAGCGCAGATAGAAACAGTCACCTGATCGGTATACTGGATACATGGCTATTATGAGCAAGTGTATTATGACGGAGCCATCCTCTTTCGAGGAAGCTGTGGAGGATCCCGCATGGCTAGATGCCATGGTGGAAGAGTATGTTTCGATTGTCAGAAACAGTGCATGGGAGATTGTCCCAAGGCCGGAAGGGAAATCAGTGGTGGGTTCGAGATGGATCTAAAAAGTGAAGCAAGCAACTGACGGGAGTGTGGAGAAGTACAAGGCAATATTTGTTGCCCGAGGCTTTTCACAGATTGAGAGGATCGAATATGAGGAGACCTTTTCACCTGTCGCAAGGTATTATTCCATACGAACAATTCTTGCTCTCTCAGCACAGATGGGGTGGCACATTCATCAGATGGATGTGAAGACTGCATTCCTCAATCGAGTCATTGAGGAGGAGGTGTACATAGAGCAGCCCGAAGGTTTTGAGACCTTCAGCAGCGAGTCGCATGTGTGTAGGCTCAAGAGAGCGCTGTATGGGTTGAAACAAGCACCTCGTGCTTGGTACACACGGATAGAGAGTTATTTCACTGGACTTGGATTCTCCAAGAGTGAGGCGGATCCGAACTTATACTAGATTGTGGTGGAGGGTAAGTTTTTGATCATTTTACTTTATGTAGATGAGTTGATTTTGATGGGTGATGAACTGTTGATACACTCATGCAAGGCTGATCTTGCAAAGGAGTTTAAGATGAAGGACTTGGGCCTCCTTCATTATTTCCTGGGATTGAAAATTTGGCAGCGCAGTGATGGACTGTTTGTTTCTCAAGGCAAGTATGCCTAAGAGATACTGGAGAAGTTCAACATGCATGGCTGCAAGCCTGTTGATACTCCTCTTCCTGGTGGATGGAGGAAGGAGGATGCTACTTCGGTGGAGGTAGTGGATGTCACTGCGTATCGATACCAGGGGGCTTGATTATGTAACTGGGTCAATACACGAATCTAAACATAATGCTATGCTATTAATCAGCTTTCACAAACTATGGTAGGTTACCAACAAGTTTCAATGGGAAGGCAGGCAAGTATGTATTGAGATATCTCAGAGGCACATCGGGATATGGATTATGATACAAACAGTCGGATGAGGTGAAGCTATGTGGCTTCATGGATGCAGATTGGGTAGGGAGCCCAACGGATAGAAATAGCACATCTGGAGGGATTTTTAGTATCAGGTAGACAACAGTTTCTTGGTACAGCAGGAAGCAGAGATGCGTGGCACTCGCATCATGAGAGAGGCGAGCATATGGCAACGTAGCTTGGTCAGATGCGTATTATATGGATGAGGAAGATCCCTGCTCAAGTTGGTTGTTCACACTTAGAGCCTACTGTGATTTATTGTGATAATCAGAGTTGCATCAAACTCTCGGTTAATCCAGTATTTCATGATAGATATAAACACATTGACATCCGGTATCATCATATCAGAGATTGTGTGTAGTGGAAGATCATGTTACTTTCATACATTCCCACGGAGGATCAGGATGCTGATATCTTGACGAAGGTGCTCACCAGGAGAAAATTCGAATACCACAGAGGCAGGATAGGGGTGGCAGATAATCCTTATCTTATTGAGAGGGAGTGTTGAGATTGCAACAAGATGATGAGCTTAGTGGAAATAAGTCGCCTTCACTAAGTGGGCCCGCAAGCTATTTTTGGCGCAAAGTCTATTTTTAGACTATGTTTATTTTTAGACATATGGATCATGTTCTATGAGTTGCAGGATGCAATTTGTGGATGGTTGGTCAAGTTGGAAAAATAGATGGACTTCTATTTTTAGACATATTGGGCGGAATCTATTTTTAGATTGCCAGTCTAAAAATAGATATGTCGAATATTATTAGCTATTAATAATATTTGGACTATAAACATTATCTTATTCTCTTAGAGGACTTCAGTTAAGTGCACAGATGTGGCACAGGAGCTGATAGAAGGAATTACGCTACTTCTGAGGGTTAAGTGGAGCTATTGCATGGATACTTCAGTTATAACTCATGTGAGAGAGTTTGGTGGAGTTGATTGAGGAAGTTAATGGATTTGTGTTCAGTTTAACTAATCTAAACATAGTTGAGCTAGTTGTATCTAGTCTAACTGATTGATACACTAGTGAGAGTGGTGTGAATTAATTATTAATTAATTCATTAATTATAAACTCATTAATCAACTAAAGAATACATCAGTTAACTTCAGTGCATGGACAGTTTCAGTGGAGACCAGTGCAGAGATAGGTGAAAGAGCAGGTTAACTATCAGTTGTGACTATACTGTTGCATATTTGCAACAACCAGTGATTGGAGAAGCCAATGAGGATTGCACAGTACAAGCCAGGTGGTTCGAAGTTATTTATGAGCCATCCTACAACATTGATTATGCAATAGACGCTGGCTAGCAGGTGGCAAAGATTGGAACATGTGTTTTGCTAGATCTAGCTTGATTAGTGTGTAGCAATTGGAGGTTGTGCTGAGAGCTTGTGAGGAGCTTTGTACAATTATTGTTACATGATCTCTATGATATATAATATACAGATAGTTGGGGTTTTCAGCTTTAAACTTTCCCATGAAATACTTTGTTCATATGTGTGATTGTTTATGGTTTTAATGTGCGCATGCAATTGATTTTATTTCTACATGTAATGATCAATGGTAGAAGAGATTCTGTATTGTGCATGAAGCTAAAATAGTGTGTGATCAGGAGAATCTCGGTGAATAATATATCAGTTATTCAAATTTCTACAGGCATGAAGCTCTTTTGAATATATGATATTTTAATTAATGTTTTGATACACATAAATCCAAAAAAATAAAAAACAACTTAATATTTAAACCTGGGGAAAATTAATCATTACTAACCATGCAACATTCAAATATTTAAGAAAATTTCAACCAATCCAAAAAAATTAAAACAACTTAATATCTAAACCGGAGGAAAACTAACCATAACTAACCATGCAACATTCAAATCTTTAAGAAAGTTTCAACAAGGAATAAATTATGAAACCATCATAGAAATTCAGTTAAAAACAAAATTACAAAGCCATCCAAGAAATTGGGTAAGTAAAAATATATATAGTATGTACAGATGGGTCCCATAGCAGTTTGTCAAAATAAATGTGGGTTACTTCTCATTAATAAAATAGGAGATTATAAGACAATATGGTAAAAGAGGAAGCCATAGCAGAGAAAATAGTTATAAAGAGATAGACATGAGCCCTCCATGGTTTACTTCCTTCTTTCAGAGACTGCATCTCTGATATCATTGAAAACACGATGCTCATGCAGCTGAGCAGGCCCAGCTGAAAGGATTCTATCAATAATTTCATATTGAAATCTAGACTCTGCAATATATATATATATATTAAAAAAAAACCAAGATCATAATCTCAGAATTAAAAATAGAGTTGTTTTTAAGTGCGTCTTTTTAGAGTTTTTGGTGGATTTTTGGTAAGTATCTGGCATAAAAATTTGTGGTGAAATATTGATTTGTGCTGTTTAAATTGGTTTTGTGACTGCATATATGAATTCAACACTATCAAAAACCATATGGACACTTCCATTCTCCAGAGTTCACCCGTCAAACTTGTGATTTCAATAAATCTCTGAGAAATTTTAGACAAATTAGATTGGAAAATAAACCAGATAACTTTTAAAAAAATCACACTTAAATACAACTCAATTAAAAACAATTCCCAAACTACTAGATTTAATTTGGATAACTTTTAAAAAATCACACTGGAAAACAACTGGATTAAAAGCTATCGTAGTTTGGTATAATTTAAGTGATATTTAATTGTTGTGATTGTGATTTAAGAATATATAAATCAATCAATACAAATTAAACATCTAGCCTGAGAAGATTAAAAAACAGAACAGTTGACAGCAGGAATTATTAAAAAAAACGAAACAAACAAAGATAAAAGAGTGATATTCCACCATTCACAAGATTTCTGAATAGAATTGTGTACAAGATATTTATACACAGTTTCATCCAGAATTAAAAAAAAAAACCCGAAACATTACAACATCAGTATTAGGACTTACTTTGCATTGGAAAAGAGCCATGCCGACCTCCGCAATGACTGCCACCAAGTTGGTGAGGAAGGTGCCAAGTGGAAACTATTTGAAACGCGGGCAGGAACATATGGTGATACCTCAGCCATTGAGTTTTGAGAGAAACCAGTGCATTCCCAAAGGCCCCCACTGCCCAACCCATCCATAGATTTTTCCTTGTTGGATTGTGAACGTCTAAAATAGACAGAACTGTTGCCCCTATCCGCATAAATAAACTAGCCAGAATAAAGATGCTGCACCATGCGGTCCTTATTCTCAGAGCTCCTTTGTGGTAGATCATTGCAAAACGCCCACTTTTTCAGAAGCTTGGTTGTTTGCATGCCATCCAAGAAGGACGTATGTGCTAGCTTAGTTCCTGTATTATCATTTATTTTAATTAGTTGATGACAAACTTCATCTGTCAAAGTATTAATTTGGGACAAATTGCAGAAAAGGGATTGAAAGGGGCTTAGAATTTATTTATTTATTTTTTCTTTCAGATTCCATGCATCTAATGAAAATGGAGTAAATTTGTTTGTGGGGTGCTTATTGATGAAAACATTATTAATTTGGTATAAATTATAGAATAGGGATTGGTAAGGGTCTATAAAAAGTATTTTTAGCAAATTAATTGAGAAAACAAATAATCATTTCATTTTGAATTCTGACTATTCAAAACAGATGTGGCTAGAAGTGCTGTTCAAAATAGATGTGGTTAGAAGTGGGGTTTCTAAAAGAACTGAAAATTTTCTAGTTAGGAGATTCTACTGAAATAGGTTTGAGGAATTGAACAGAGAATTTATAAAAAAAAGACTTTTAAAACTCTTCCATTTATAGTGGCATGAGCATATGGTTGGCTAGGAAGCTTTCATATTTTGAATAAAAATACATTCCTCCAATAAAGTGTGTAGTCAATGGGATAACATATTGAGGTATTTTCCATAAGATAAGAAAGAAAACTCAGTGAGGAAGGTGAACATAAAACAAATTGATAGGAGCTTTCCATGGGCCTTTTTTGTATAGGATGCCAAAAGGGAATCTTGCTCTATGTAGAGGGGGAGAGATCCTAATTTCTGAAGATAATCATTCCATTAAATTTAGGGCAGAATTGTGGGAGGAGTCATAAAATTATGCAGAATTTATGGCACTAAAACCATTATTATTTTTTGCAAATGATAAATAAATTAACAATTTAGGGTATTTTCATGATTTTTAAGTTGTCATGGATAAAAGATGAACAAATATGTCACACCTGTTTCAAAGTGTCTTAAAAGAGGTTAAATGTTCGATATTTTTTTTTAACTATTATGTACACAAACATGAATATGAACACTAATAGTTTATGCAAAACTGGAATTCTGATATAACATAGTATTTGGATGATAACAGAAAATAGAAATAGAGAGATTTAAGAATATTATAACCCTCATTTTCATTAAATAATGACATAAGAAAAAAAAGCTTTTTTGAGGGTTTTTGATCTCTAATCAAAGTTTACTCTTTAACAAATTTAATCATAATATTCAATTCTATTTATAGATATTAAAGTCATATTTCTAACATTGAAAGGATATAAATTCTTAAATAAATAAATATAGTTTTTTTCTTGATGTACTAAATCTAATAAAACTAAAAAAATACTTTATATTTTTAAAAAAGCTTTAAAATGTCCCCAAAAAATGTAATTTGAAAAAAAAAACTTGAGAAAACTTTTGGAAAATGAAATTTTGCAACATTTTCGAAGAAATAATAAAATTACAGTATTTTCCCTTTCCAAAGAAAAAAGAATAAAGCAAATGCCCATAATTGCAATTTACATAAACTTGGAAACTCAGGGAAAGAGAAAAATAAATGCAAATGACCAACTTACCAATAAATAAGGCACATATACCCTGTAAAACATAGCCATGGGTGATGACTGATATGACTGATTGGTTCCACGAAGAGAATGTTGTAATACTTCCCATGATACCTGTGCTCAGACCTATTGCCAACAATGGTGATATATCCGTTATGTCTTTCTCCAGAAATGATCCCACCCAACCCATGAAGAAACATCCCACCTAATCTTGCTCACTCAGAACAATGTTAGTCCAGCCCTTTCCCAATCCTCTCAAATATGTGGTAGCTCTATTCAACATATCATGATTCCATATAACTAATTTTGAAAATAATTTATAGTATAATGTCACATGACCCTAGCTAGGATTTTCAATAGAGCTCAATAGAGTAAAAAACGTCTTAATTATCTAAGAATTGAGTGCTCATTTTGGAAAATAAGTGGTCCGACATACTACCTCAATGGTAGCATGACTTTTGTAGTGTTTAACTATGTCAAAATTTTGCATCACTATCATATCTAATAACCCTTGGAGCCTAAAAGTTGCATTTTCAATCACTTCGAAACTCCGTCTATGTCATGGAATTAAACTTAAAAGATAAAAAAGTACATTCTATAAAATTTATACATCAATGTTATAGAGAAAACAAAACAGATGACGTATAAGATGATGTAAAAATCAATTTTTGTATTCAAACATATCCTCACAATTCATCGTCATGTTTCTCACTCACAACAAGATCCGTGTGAAAATATTTAAACTTTTCAAGACAAAAATTATTGGCCCTAAAATTGATACAGGTGCATATAGAATATGAAGCATAAATGACCTCCCAAATCTCATCATCCGAGTAGTCTTCCAGAGGATCAAAATTATTTCTTATAGTGCCTTCAAACATTGTTGGTTCTTGGGGAATAATGCTTAATTTGGATCTTAGGTTATGGAGGCCTAGGGATGAGATGCCGACTCCATCAATGAAAATTATGCCCTTTGTTGGTTCCACAATGCGAAAAATGGATTGAATAAGAGTAGATTTTCCACTTCCTGTCCGCCCCACAACTCCCACCTTTGTGCCTTTAGAGAAAGTGCATATAAGACCTTTCAAGAAAAGCATAAGATGTGGTCCATAACACACTCGATTGTATGGATCAAACTTATAGATGAACTGACATGAAAATTACTAGCTTTTTATGCATGAAAAAAGTCTATTTGTATTGAGTTTTGACCTGAAAATCAGTTAGATCTATTCCTTGTCTAGAGGGCCGGTTGGAGTTTGCTCTACAATTTTGTATGATCACTGGTGACTCACTAGGAATACGTGAATACTGCATTATTATCTCTGCTGAGATCATCCTTGTCTCCACAAAACAAAGGAACCATATTACCCAGGCTTGTATCATGTTCAGACTTAGACCATATGTTACTGCCAACCCTGCAATGCCTGTAAAGGTGCCATTTGATTTACTTTCATATTTCATGTAAAGAATATGTCCAGTCTGCTGAGATCAATTTAAGAAAAAATAATTACATGCCAAGATAGTCCTTCTATACCTACTTGGTCTAATTACATCTTCAGGAAAGAGAATGAGGAACACCAAAAAGAATGAAAAAACAAGATTTGACAGAAAATCCATTTGAATACCAAGCCACTCATCAACTCCAACATTGTGGAGACTAGGTCTAATATATATATTAGTCAACTCAATATTTATTTCCACGAATCGAGATTCCTGGTCAAAAATTCTAATGGTGCGTTCTTCGTAGATTGATTCTTCAAAATGTTGTACGATTGGAGATCCAAAAACTGATGCCAATCGAGCCAGTTTCGTAGCTGATGTTATTGAATACATGAAATCAAGGTTAGAGGAGTTACAAGGATTCTCTTATTCATTACCGTAAAAACAAAAAGCATGGAAATAAAGAAATATAGATTAAATGTTGTCATGATAGAATCCTGATGTAACTCTATCTATTTGATAACATCCTTTTCAATCAGATTATGGGATCTACCTACACCAAACCTTGAAGTAGATATAGAACTCTCTTATCACTAATTTATGTTCCTCTGAGAAAATAAAAATTTGCAAGTCTATATTCATTATTATTGAGAAATACAGAGAATAATTGATACCATTTACAACTAGCACCCACTGGTATAAACACAATGAAGACATGCCAAGAAATCTGAGACATGACTGGAATGATCTGCAAAAGTTGTGTAAATGGAAATGACAATTTTCCTAGTTGAGTAGGAATCGATGTGTCCACTACACTCTGATCATTTGATTCCTGCCAAGAAACATAGAGCTTGTTATTGATCCACTAGAATCAGATGATTTCCTGAGTCTCTCGGGAAAGGTATTGGCCTATTAAAATAATAAATGTCAATAGAACTGATTCAGTATTCACCTAGATGGAGTTGCTTCAAAGAAGGACATTGGTGCATGAAATATACACCTATGAAAATTGTTGAAAACTTGATTAGCAGTTTTAAGTCCAACCAATGAAAGAAGCATAGACCTCACAAGAATGCACGAGGAGCTACTTAATGTCAAAGCAAAATAAAATAGAATGAAAAGGGACTTTCTCTCATGGGAACTCTCATTTTCTTTTGTAGGGGTTTCCGATGCCATCCAGTAGTTACTACATATTTGAAGTAGCTAAAATATTATTTGGGCCATTAGTATTATAGGTATCAAAGTACCATTGGATGCAACAGTAATGTAAGACCACTATACTGGCATGTTTACCCTGTCTCTCTCTATTTATTATTCTTGTACAAGATGTGAACTTTATTCTCTTTATCCAATATTTCTTTCCAGTTTTCTAGTTCAACCTCTTCGTCTACATATATTGAGTTTTGAACAGAACACCACTTCAGTGTCTTAGTGGTAGTAACATTTTTCACTATAGCTGTATTGCCAGGACATGAGCTTTCAACAAATGTCTCTGATCTGTACACTTCATTTTCCATAGTAGAAATAGCTTTCAAAACTTTTTGATGTGCACCAACCAATTCCACAAAATCTGTGCCTGACTGTAATATGTCGTCATGTCTGCCGACCTGAGTAATTTAAACATATCACATTACCTGTGAAGAGTATCATTTACATCAATAAAATATGGATCCCTTATTTCCTCCTCTCAATAAATGATCACTAAACCCACTCCCTTTACCAATTAAATTGAAAATTTTAATATCACTAGAATAGGATGAAATAAATTCAAACCTACCAGAATGATGTCAGCTAAGGGTAAAAAATCCACTTTTTTTTTGTGTAAATCAACAGTTGTATTAGCTCACAAATAGAGTACATAATATTACAAAAAGGGCTTGCCTGTCCCAGAACAAAGAGAGACGCAGAGGGCAAGGCCTACTAGAGAAATACTTCCACAGACACAGACACAGACATAGACACATAAAAGCCATCGCAGGCCAGAAGCCATACTGTAACATTTTACAAAATTTATCCTTGTCCAGGACCGAGAGACTAGGAGACTGGTCAACCCAACCAGGCTGCCTAACAAAATATAACAACATAAACATGAGCCAACTAAATCCAGGGGCATACTTTAAAAGACTAACAACTAAGACTTTAATCCTTACTATTTCTGTTCTCTGCAATAGGATCTCCACCAGCACTTGGCCCGACATTGTCCGCTCGATTGGGCGTGCTTCGAGGCTTGTAATGGCAGATGATAGTGGTCCGATTTCTCTCCTTAGGCAGCTGGATCGAAATTTTCAGCACATGCTTCAGATAAATCTCGAAGAGCCTAATGAACCCCTCAAGCCGCTTCGACTGAGCTTTCATCTCTTTTACCAGAGATTTCAGAGTGACTTCCAGGTTGTCCAGTCTAGCCTAATTTTTTGTAGACATGAGGGTGCCGGCTTGGGACGCATCCTTGTGAGCTGCCTCCTTCATATTTAGTGCCTTGGACAACATGGTTTTCATTTTCCAGGCCGTGCACTGGGTATGCAGAAACTGGGTAGACCTGGTGGTCAGAGTGCCAGGGTCCTTTAACTAGTCAACCTCTTCACAAATGTCCCTATCATCCACTCTTTCACTTGCTTTGTTCACTTCGTCTTGCAACATGTCGATTTTCTGTTTACCCTTACGAGAGACAGAGGCATTGAAGCCTTCCTTCGCCTCCTTCAGTTCATGAGCAGCCTTGGAGCTCCGAAGGATACACTTCGCCATTGTGCTATGCCTCCCTCTCATGCTCAACTTACTAAAACCTAGGCTCTGCTCTAGTTCTTTAGGAACATTATACAGGATGAGTCGCAAAAAAACACAAGTAGTTCCTCTGCTCCCCAAAAATGTATTTATAATTTGATTTCCGGTACTAGGGATCATGAAATGATATGATCTCCTACTCCTTTCCTTACGCCTAACAAGCCGTTCAAGAGACAGGTGAGGGATATTATGCCGATCCATTTTGCCCATTTTGCACTGGTTGCCACACTTTTTCTTTATTATATTTTGCCACATCTGCATTTTATCGGAGTTGGTGTACTGTCCTTTATCAGTGAGGTAGATCTCCCACACTCGACCACATAAACCAAAGGACATTGGGCTTAGAAACCATTGCCGTGAATTACTATTTAGGTAGGACTTCATCTATCATTAATGATCAGTTTCATGTGACCCGTCTGCACCTCCTGACAATCCAGTTAGGTCCTTAATGGAAATCTGATCACACTCCTCTCTCAAATTATCAAAAGGCATGTCCTGCCAATAGGTGTCAAGGACAGTCTTCGGGTTGTCCACCGCACGATTTGCAAGGACATCCGCCATAGAATTTGTTGAGCGCCTTACAGCCTGAAGCACAACCCCATGGAGATTTAGAGATGGCTTGAGAGGGTAAAAAATCCACTTGATGAGTTACATAGAATACAATATTTGAAGCTATAATACCAAGTATGCATTCCTATAAGAATCAAGGCCAATTTCTTAGATGTTTATGGACATGAATTTGCAGCAACCCAACCAACATTGTATATTATCTAGACTGAACAATGAATTGTAGAGTGCTACCGTAGAGCTTCATCATTCCATAAATACATTAAAACTAATTAATTCAGGAAACCTACAGTATGTAAAGGATAAGAGAAACATACATGGAAAATATGTTTTCCAGTATGTGCATCCATGACACTAAAAGGGTCATAAAAAACACAAATTTATGAATCTTGATATAAAGTATAGACAATCTGTATTCTCTATTTTTGTCCACCACTCAAATTTAACCCTCGTTCTCCAATGTCTTTTTCATCCCCGTAGGGAAAAATTTCAAGATATTTCTTCAATGCACAAGCCTGAAGTACATATTGTATCTAATATTATCCATCTGCTTCCCAAAGAGAATGGCTTCTTTAATTTTCCCACTTTGTATTCAAGGAGACTGAGGGACATATGATTTAGTACCACTTAAGCTAATAGAGCCTGATATTTTTGGTATTTCACCTAATATGCAGGATAAAAGGCTTGATTTTCTTGAACCAACAGTTCCACATACAACAACCCTCATGCCTCTCTCTATTTTGACATCTAAACCTCTTATATTTGGACTATAGGAACCGTGATTCCAATAAAATATGCCTCCTTGGATTTGAATCGTGAAGTCTATTGACTCCTTTGATATCTTTTCTACCCCATCGTGTTGCAGCTCTTCCTCCTGCAGAAAGGCCACAATGCAATCTATTGATACTTTAACTTGAGAAATCTGAGGTATTAAGCTAGGAAGCATGCCTATATCTCCCTGAAGTGTCCCAAAGGTTGCAAGCGCAGAAATAATTCTCCTTGTTGTCAAAGGCACTCCTATAAGCATACATGTACAAAAAGCTAGTATATTGTTAATATTTTTTTTGACTCATGGATATTTGAACCTTGAATTTTTTGCTTTACATCATACTTTATAACATGGTAATCACCAATTAAATTTCCTATAGACAATGTGTTATTAATAAATCAAAATTAATTTATATATAAGGTATTATCATATACATAATATGAAGAGAAGCTAAACATGGTGTGTAAAAAGGCTCGTGATGCAATATATAATTTAATATAATGTTTATAAGTAACATTAAAATTTTATAAATTAATAGATAAATTTGAATTTAAAATAAAAAATAACAAATATAATTTAAAATTTTCACTACGAGTATGGGTTTTCTCCTTAAGAATGTTATTATTTGGATTTCAATTTTTTACCAATACTTCTTATATAAAATATAGAAAGATTTTAGAAAAAGTGTTATAATAAATTTTCTCAAATATTAACATTATACCACAACTAAAAATTAAAATAATATTTATTTGAACCAATTTCCAATATAAAACATAATTTAAAAATAAATAAATTATTTAAAATAAAAACCTTGTACATTTATATTGATTAAAAGAAAAAAAATACATAATGAACAATACATTTTTCACACACACACACACACACACACATAAATAAAATAGAAATTGTAAGAGCCGTGGTAGAAATTTAATGTAATAAAAGTAAAAAATAATAATCACGGTTGATGGGACACTTATTCCAAGTTGAATGTTGGGAAAAACATCCTAGGGGGTGTTCATTTGGTTTATTATGGCTAATCAAATCGACAAAGAAAAGACATTTGAAGCAGAAAAATTATTGTTGGCACATTTATTTATGAAAAATAATGGAAATTGGAAGAAAAGAGAGATGAAAGGTCAAATGTTGCATGTGAGGATGAAATTGAAGGAAAATAAGGGAAAATGAAGAAAATAGAGGCCTCTTCTATAAAAAGGATTCTAAGGATTAGTTGGTAACTTTTGTTAGTTCATTTTTGGAGCTCTCTCATTATTCTATCTCTCTCTCTCTCTTTCTCTTGGACACTTAAATTTTTCTTGGAGCACTTGGGCATTGGAGCAAGGAAGAGCAAGATCAAGAAGCTACAACATGATTCTTTGCAGGTATTGATTTGAATATGTGATTTTGTTGTTGGATCTGACATGCATGGTATTTCATGTGGTTCTTTATGTCTTGGCATGGGTTTTGCTAACTGTGACAGTGCTTCCTGCCTAGCCTTTCCATTTCCGTATAGATTTGATGAGATGGGTTTCTCATACTTCGCTTGAGTTGGATTACCAGATGGAGTTGAAAATGAGTAGGGTGGATCTTCGAAATGATAAACACATGGCCTAGAGGTCCTTGAACCAGATTGTGGATCACGGTAAAGGCACTGACCTAGTAACCCTTGAGCCAGACTATGGGTTATGCTAAAGCCAGATTGTGTGTCTCGGTGGTCCTAGGAATACTTATCGGTGAATGGCGAGATATACAGTAAAGCTAGTAGGTGGATTTCTATTCGTTGGGCCTAGTAGTCCTGGGATGGGAAGTATGGTAAATCCTTGGGAGTATGTCTCGGTTTAGGGCCTAGTGATCCCTGATTCAGACTGTGGATTACGGTAAAGCTTGAGAGACTAGGAGCCACTCAAATTCCTCACGGTGTAGGTGGAGAACCCTGGTAGCATTCATGCTTGTTTGGTTCTTTTTTGTTGGTTATGAGTCTCACATTCATGCTTGGAATATGGAACATGGGTGACTGGTTGAAGAGAGATCTGGCTCAGCCAATATATTGTCGGTTGGAATGTGGTAGCCCCATCCCCGGTTGATTTCTATATTCATTAATGATAATTTGATTCCTTTGGTATTTGATGTATAATTGTACTGATTATTATGTGGATTCTATTGTTGTTATATCTATTGTATTTATGTTGTTATTGTGCTAGTTATAAGCATGTAATTTATCAGTGATGATGTATGGATCTCTCCATGTTTTTACTTGTAAATGAATTCATAATTGATCTATGGTCAAATAGATTGTATTGCAACTTACGATCTAAGGGATCAATGCTTCTTAGCGATTATCAAATAATTATTGGACCCCTATGTTTAATTATGATGTTTACACCTGTAGATGCAATGTTTGTGACATGTTTGACGAAATTCCTGTCATGGCTAGGAGGGTTCCAGATGAGTTCCTAATGATGTGATTTCTTTCGTACCTTTGTTTTAATGTTATTCATCATCCCATATAGTTTCATGAATTTTTTGGAAGTGACCTATGCTCTAGGGTTGAAAAGGTGGCACAAATCTCGGAGTTGCAGGCACAAAACTGACCATTTGTCCCTGGCCACTACCTTGCATTTACATGCCTGCGGCTATATTCTCTTGGACGCTACCTTTACTTGGCATGCCTACGGCTATGGCTAAAAAGGGTAAAAAGTCAGCCTCCCTTGAGGTTCAGGGGCCTAGATGGCTTGGTTACCTCCTTAGGATGTTTTTCATGCTGTGTAAGGTGTGTTTGTCATTTTTCCATCAGCTCCAATTCCTTAAGGTATCTAGGAGGTTGAATATCATATTAGTAGTATCTTGTCACATTTTTACCCTCGTTGGCTATTACTTGGGTAGATGTGGGAAAAGGGTGGTACAAAGTGGTATCAGAGCATGGTTCAACCCTTGGATTGGATGGGAAGTGTGTTGATCATGAATTTATGTTGATTTCATATGTGTTTAATATGCTTGTGGCCTATATGTGCTTTTTACATCCATTTTGTGTTGGCCATGGTTGCAGTGGTGTCACCATGGAAGTGTTGATGGTATTGTTGTCAACATGTCTTCATTAGTGTATGAATGGTTATGTATTGCTCATGCTTGTATATTTTTCTTGCACACTTTCTTACATATTGTTACATATTGTACATGCATTACTTGTGTATGCTAGGGTTACATGTTGTTCATGCTTTGGTGTTATCTGTGTATGTTTGCTTATGTGATGTTATATGTTGAACATACATTAGTCATTCACACTTGGTTACCTGTTGCTTATACTTTTGTATGGTTCGTGCTTGTGATGGTGTGTGGTCAAGCTGCATTGGTATGGTTATGCATTAGGTCATCTTGTGTATTTGGTATGGTTATACATATATGACTAGACTCCAACTAGAATTATGTTTATGCGCTAGTATACCATGTGTTATAATTTTATATGCTAATTATGGTTATGTATATACATGTATTTCATTTATTGGTTGATATTTAGGATGTATATATCATGAATTCATATACGATCTTAAATGTTTGAACTTCATCTGAGAAGCAACAAGATGATCTAATTCCCTCTCAAGTAGTTTCAAGAACACATGTTAGTCAAGGTATTCATCAACCATTCAAATACGTATCAAATGATGAACAAGAGCCATAGCTAGAGAACATCATAGAACCATGCTTATAATGATCATATAACCAGAATACTAACCATGAAAATTCAACCATTAAATAAACATAGAAAGTACAAGTTCTCATAGACCACAATAGGAAAATAACTCTTATTAACATATGAAAAAGACAACCAATTTGGGGACTTCCACGTAAGACCCGACCATAGATTAGGCTAAACCAAATATTTCTTTCAGCCAATAACCCCCATGCCATATTCCAAGCATGAATGTGAGATCTAATGGGATAAACCAAAATATAATCAACCAAGGATGCTAGAGGTTAAACCATCTCCACCCTCAAGGTACTATGATCTCACCTAAACCTTCCTCGAGATCACAAAACTAAACCAAGCTTGGATGCTTCAGAATTTATTCACCATACCATCAGGAATTTACATGTTTCCACCCAATTTTCATAGGATTCCTCGATAAAACCATCTCCACCGGCATCCCTTGGGATGTTCCCGAGACCACCACACCTGGCTCTAAAAGCTTCTAGGAATCCAAAGCTTAACCAAGAATGAACTCCATCACACCATGGTTATCCAGGAAATAGTAAGGGATGGTTGAAACCACTGTCAAACAAGGGAAACCCCATTCTAATGATAGAAAATGGAAAAAAAAAAACAAATGCATGTACCATGCATTCATTTCCCAGAAAGAAAATGACACATGTAACCTGCTACCTACAAGATCTTTGTGCTGAAGTTATTGATCCAAACTTCTCCTTAATTTCCTTCGATTTCCTTTTTCTTATCCTTTCCTTTCCTTTGTGTTCTTTCTTATTTTATTTTCTTGGAGATATCTCTATCTCTAACACTATTGTCAAGCCAAAACTAAAAAAATCTAAACGTGGTTCTTTGAAGCTTTTTTTTTATTGATGTCTCTTTTTTCTTCATTTTCCTTCATTTTTTCCTCAAATTTCCTTAGCATGCAATATGTCCGTTCACCTTTCTTATCTCATATTTTCTTTTATTTCTTATAAATAAATGCCAAGTGTTGCCTCTTTTCCTTTGTCGATTCATTTTTCAATTTCCGTAGCAATAATAAACCAAAATTGATTCCCACTGTTGGGTCATGAAGGTGACTGTTTTAAAGGTAACCTTAATGCTTTTCATTAATTATCAACCCAGGGCAAGTCTTGTTATTTTAGGAGTGTAAGAAAAATATATGGAAGTGGCATCAGAAGTTAACTAATCTAAATCGTTATAAAAAATATTGTTTAATTCTCAAAGTTCAATGAAACCAACTTGAAAGTGAATTATGAAATTATTTAGACGATTTAAAGGAGCTAATTCCATTCTAACTTTTTGCAGAAATAACTACTCAAGACTGAAATGAATAGATTGTAATTGAACATCACGCTTAAATGAATTTAACTTCTACTTTAATGAATTGAACAACAATCCTAATAAATTGAACATCAATCAATTATTCTATATTTTGCAATGGAATTCTCTTTTAATCAACTAATAACATCATTCAGAATTAAACATAAACCAAACACTGAGAATTATGATGAAAATATCTAAACATTAACTATATGCATAATTGAACAACAACCGCGCTGAAACTAGTCTAAAAAATGTAAAAGCATTGATTCCAGATATGAGGACATGCATGATAAATCTAGTCTAGTGAAAAGGAAACTATAACATCTCACACTTGCAATTAACCAATTAAATGACAATGTTATGGAACACAATGAATAATTGGAAATGGAAATTCTGTAAATAAATGTATAGCACAGATGTAGCAGGAGAACCCCTAGGGCTGGGCCCAAAGCCACTAGAAGCCTACTGCTAAGGAATACTCAGAGGTTTTTTATTCCAAAAACACCGAATTCTTCATTAATCCGCAGAGCAATACATTAGTACAAACTTGATGATTTTGTCCAAATACGTTTATTACAGGAAGATTATATTACAGTAACTGGCTTTTTTCTTGTTCATCTTCGGCCATTTATATCTTAAAGGCGAATTCAAAAGTGGTAATGGATCATTCACATTATGAGACCCTACTTCTTTGTGGCTGTCGACTGAGCACTCCAAGAGTGGGCGTGCCTCTACATCTTCCGCTGATTCATAAGAGCCAATATGATTTTGTTCACCTTCCTTGTCTGTTGTCTTTTGGTCATTCGGTCAGCAGTTTGGCTGTTTTTCTTCCCTATCAATAAAGACAATGAAAAATAAGTTTTTAGGATATTAAACACTCCTTTTATCATTAGTCCACTTTGCCTTATTTTTTCATTATTTTCCTTTACTTTATTGCTAAGATGAAGGGAAAAAATATAAAAGTACATGAAAAATCATGGTAAATATGAAGGTCAAACATACCTTCTTCTTGTCCTAACATACTGCCCTACTTACCTTTTTGCAGGTCCTCGTGCAAATAAATGGTTGAGGTGTAGCTGGGTTAAAGAATATGCAAGGTATACCTCTTCTTTGAAAAGTATGAAGCCGTGTCTTTATTTAATCTTTGCAAATGTTGAGTTTGTGTGCCCCTATGGTAACTCATAATCATGATGATAGTCTTCAGGGGGGTACAAGATGATGGGGCATCTGTATATGCACCCTATCCATGTAGGACCCATGTTCAAAATTAGGTTTCTGTATAGAAGGAACCTGGAAGCAACATATTTGAAGTTCCCATACCCAAATGGCTCTCTATTCTTCACATTATTTGTAGAGGCTAGTCATCTCTATTTGGCTGCTGCTAATACTTCTTCCTGAATGTCCTACAAGTATGTCCGCCCATTCTGCACAATATCCCTGTGAATAGGTCCCAATTTGTATATCACCCCTTTTCGCTGCATGAATTTCTTATTTTGGGTAAACAAGTACAGGGGTTTAGTAGGTTCCCCTCTGACCCATAGATCTAGGCCATGCTCTCTTTTCTGAAAGGTGTTGTAGGCATTAGACCATCTGTTTTGGTTTTTGGCAAAGGATAGAAAGGCCTGGAACTGAACATCCCCTATGAAGGGGCTGGGGTTAATGTCCCTATCCTCCTCTAGAAATAAATTGTGTAAATATAATTCACACAAAAGATATTGTACCTGCTCATCCTTCTCATTGCAACACTGGAAAAATTCCTCAATGGTTTTAAAAGTAGTGGGATTCCCTACACCGACAGTCTTGATTTTCAATAATAAATACCGTTCCCCTAAGAATAAAGCATAGTTAGTGGCTAGTGCCCTGCAAGTCAATACATCTGAGTAAAGAGAGAAAACCATACTGGTTTTCTCTTTAGATTGTTCCACTTGATCCTGTGCTTTATTTACTTTTGTCCTTTATTCCCTGAGTTGGGAAAAGTTTTCATCCTCAGTTGTAGAAAGGTCTTTGATTTGCTTTAGTAGTTCCTGATGTTCCGGTAAGGGTACTAAATCATTTTTACACTGGGCCAATTCATGTTGGAATTGAATTAGTTTGTTGCCAAGCTTGTGATTGGAAACTTTTTCTACCAGGGGAGTGTAGGTAGGTGTTACCTATGTTTGAGTCCCCTTATCTTTTGTAAGTTTCAGATTAGTCTGTAAAGAGACTTCAGCAGTGTGTATCAAATCCATTTTTATAGAGGCTTCAACTTTATCCATTAACTCTTCCTGTCCATAAACTTTAGCGATATCTATTAAATCAGTCTGTATAGAGGCTTCAACTTTGTCTATTAGATCCATGTGTACATGAACTTCAATAGTATCTATTAAATTAGTCTATACAGAGGCTTCAACATTGTATATTAAATCAGCCTATACATAAATTTTAGTAGTATCTACCATTTGGGTAACAAAATATGTTTGGGTACCCATGGTATCTAATTACTTTTCAGGCTTCCAAGCCTTGTTTTCTTCTTCCAACTATTTCCTTAGTTTTTTTTATCATTTTTCTCAATTTCTTGCACTTCCTGCTCATTTTCCTTAACTTAATCTCAATTAATTTTTCTTTTAGCAAAGTTTTGGCAGGAGAAAGAGGAGCAGTGGCTTCGGTTTCAAAAATGGCTATGCTAGTTCTAAGGTTATCAGAAATGGTGTTTTCTTCAGGTGTCCAAGAGGGTATTTCAACATTAACGTCCTGACAGGGTGAAGTAATATTTACTTTAGGCATTAGGGGAATTGTCTCAATGCTTGTGTTTTTTTCTAATAGAACAATGTCCCCTGACTGGTTTCCAGCTTCAGATATTATCTCTTTCTGGTCTTCCCTACTCACCCATTCATTGTTAGAGGGAGATAAAACCATCAAAGACTGGAATTCATCATGGTGAGGTAGAATTTTAGTATGGCCAGAGCTGCTAGCAGCGACAGACTGGTTCAATAGGTCTCTCTATTCCTTGGATTGTTCAGATGGGCTCCCAATTTCACGAGATGCTCTCATTTTCTGAAGTACTTGCGCAATTTATTCTTCGTAGTATTTTAAGTGCATATTTTGAGGACTTGAAGATGGTGTATGGGATGGTCCTGCCTCATCTGGAAATTCAGAGGTGTTTTTCCGTAGTTGCAACCTTTCACAAGGTCTCCATTTTCCTAGTTCTATGGTCTCAACGTGGGTTCTCTTCCCTCTTACTCTCCTAGCTATGGTTATTATAGGGAGTTAAATCTCTCCTCTGTCAGGGTTTTCTTTAGGGGCAGGTAGGGAAGGATTAACAAATCTATCCCAAGTTATTTGATGTTTTCTTAACTCATGAATGATGATCAATTTAATCAAGCCATGGTGACTGAAAATTGCTTGGGCGTTTTTGGCTTTTCTAATTTGAACACCAGTATTGAGCAATACAAAATTTAGGAAAAAGGGAAAATTAATTGAAATTTTTCTCTTGAGAATAGCTAATATTTTAAGTTGTCAGGCCTTTACCACATCCCGATGTCCATCGCATGTGATATATATTTTAATGAAGACTACCAATTCTTGTCAAGGCTGCTGCAAGGATGTAGGATTAATACCTTTCCATTTTCGTTCCAATGGTTCACCTAGGTCCTGGTACTCTGAGATTGCTTCTTGTAGAAGGACATGTTTTTCAGTCCATATTTCTCCTTCTATTGGTAGTCCAGAGACCTTAGAAATGATTTCCTCGACGACTGGTATGATTCTTCCTCTGACTATGGTATGCCATTCCCGTAGGTTTTGCAGGAATTCAACTGCTGTGTCTGTATTAAACCCTTGTAGTCTATGTAGATATGAAAGCCAATAATCTTGATGGAGAATAGTGTGAGTTGATTCTGAGACTTGGAAAGTTTTGGGTTCATTGCGGAGAGAATTTCCACCCATGGCTACTGTTTTATCTAAACTGGTTTCTTCTTCTGTATGTGTTTCTTTCAGCCATGCCTGTTAAAACATTATAACACTGTAAGTGCTTATTTTAAAATGTATATGAAACTTCATGTCATAAATTCAATGATATTTTAGTCCCATTAGCGTATCCAAAGGAAGTCACATGGGTAATTTGCATGCTTATTCATTATGGATATCCGTACCCCCTCCATCGGGAAAATGGCATCCACGGCCTTAAGCTCAAGAGAAGCAGAAAGATTGTAACAATCATGAATGCACATGAAGAAAAGGTCAGAAATTGGTAATAATTGAAAATGTACGAGATAAGGGCATCCATGGCCATGAAGCTCAAGAAAGGAGAAAATAATGCATCAATCATGAATGCACATGAAGCAAAGTTGAGAAGTTGATAATCATCACAACTGTACACTAGGTGGAAATGACCAAAGAAGGGGAGAAAAGCAGAGTATCAATTATTATGAAAGGATGTCCTATTTTGATGGTATAGCATGATGGAAGCATGACATGTGACATATTATGATTGGTGCTATCATCCCTCAATTCAACATGAAATGATAATTCACTCATAGTTAATTATGCAGGTAGGTAGTGATACCACTTATTCAAGTGGCACATTTATTTCAGGAATGGATCAATAGGAAATAGGGCATATAAAAGTAATTGATTATTGTTAGAGAAATACTTCAATACCACAATTAGATCCACTACATGATGCTTCTATTTTAACCCATAAATGAGCCAGAATCCTCTATTTAAAGGTAGACATTTTGTTGATTTTATGGAGAGACCACTGTGCTAGTGTGGTGGCTAGATATTCATAGTGCCATTCATGAGGATTGTAACAGAGTGATCAGGACGGCTCGCGATGAGGCCTCATGTCCTTCAAGTAGTTTTAGCTGTCAATAAGGTCACTACCCTGGTGTGTTGGCCATTATGGGAATGTCACCTGTTAAACCATTATGATCATGGTAGGTTAGCTCGTGATGATAACCCCTATTCTCTCTTAAAAATTTTCATATAGACATAATATTTTTCTTTTTGAAAAGTAGGCATTTTGCTTGTTTTATGGAGAGACCACTGTGTTGGTGTGGTGGCCATATAGTCATAGTGCCATTCACGTGGATTGTAAAAGAGTGATTAGGCTAGCTCGTGATGAGACCTCCTCTCCTTCAACTAGTTTTAGCTTTCGAGAAGGTCACTACCTTGGTGTGTTGGCCATTGTGGGAATGTCACTTGTTAAACCCTTATGATCATAGTAGGTTAGCTCGTGATGAGACCCCTTATTCTCTCTTAAAATTTTTCACATAGACAAAATATTTTATTTTTATTTATACATGGAGGGAGGCTTATTCACTCCTTAAGAGTTAGGGATGGTGTGAGAAGTAAAAAGAACGCCAATACAATTAATACTCTTTATTCCTATATCCTCATGTCAAAGATAATTACTACTTGAGAGTGTAGAGAGATATACTAGCATAAGACTATGGAAATGAATTGTGTGATAATATGTCTGAACATGAGATATCCAACCCTTCATTACATAGATAAACCATGTTAGCTTATGGAGTAGAGATTTCCATCAAAATTTCAAATGATCATAATATTAGTAATATCATTGCTTTTCTCCTCTTCAAGTGCCAATTATTTTTCCAAAAATGGATTTTATGGCGAGGATGTGTAAAGGGGGAGTGGATATTCAAAAAGAGATCATCAAAAGACAAAAAAAATATGTTTAGAAAAGATATCAATTGTTCAATTCCATTGAACAACAACTGTTCAATTGGATTGAAAAATAGAAATAAACACACTAAAAACACACCCGTTCAATTAAATTGAACAACAACCAGTCAATTCGATTGAACAAGAGCTGTTCAATTGGCTTGAACAAAAACTATTCAAAGGTTTTAACAATAAAAAATAAAGTCACACAAAAACATAGTCGTTCAATTGAATTGAACAACAATTGTTCAATTCGATTGAACAAGAGCTGTTCAATTGGATTGAACAACAACTGTTCCAGGGTTTGAACAACCAAAAAAAAAATCATGCAAAAGCATCGTCGTTCAATTAAATTGAGCAACAACTGTTCAATTCGATTGAAAAACAGCTGTTCAATTGCATTGAACAACAAAAATAAACACACTAAAAACATGACCTTTCAATTTAATTTAACATCAGTTTTTCAATTCGATTGAAAAATAGTTGTTCAAAGGTTCGAACAACAAAACATACAAAAGAAAGGAAAAGATAAAAAGAAGAAAAAAAATGCAGCTGTGAGCATGAAGAAGAGATGGAATGTACAACAATGAGAAAAACTATAAATTGAAGGAAACATATATAAAATATTTACAAGAGGAAATAACAATTTTTTATGAACTTAAAGCTGCAGGGCCATCACCCCCTGCAGCTAAAATTTGGATGGTGGGATTGTCACACACGTGCTGGCAGAAAGACTCTTTTTTAAGTGGCTTATGATAGAGGCACACCCGGTGTCCATTGACTCGAAAGGCGGAGTGAGATCCATCTATGGTGGCCAAGGTAATGGTACCATTGTTGTGTACTTCTTGAATTTCATATGGATCAAGCCACCTTGTTTGTAACTTACCTGAGAATTCTTGGAATCTGGAGTCGTAGAGGAGTGCCGAATCTCCTTTCTGGAATGTTTTATTTTTGATGAGGTTGTCATGCCACTTAGCTCATTGTTGTTGAATAATTGCAGTGTGTTGCGAAGAAAGTAGTCATGCTTCATCTAATTCATTTATTTGTTGGAGTCTTCTAATTTGAGCCTAAGTCGAATCCAGCCCCACTTCCTGGGCTGTTCTGAGAGTATTTATTTCAAATTAAATAGGAAGAATTGGTTCCCTTCCAAATACCAGATGGTATGGAGAATATCCAGTGGTGTTTCGCCATGTTATGTGGTAAGCCCACAAGGCCTCTGGTAGTATAGTAGCCCAATCTCGATGATGTGTTGAGACTGTTTTAGTGAGAATTGCCTCAAGTAATTTGTTGGTGCTTTCAACCTGCCCGTTTTCCTTCGGGTGGTAGGGAGAGGTGACCCTATGGGTGACATCATAGCTTTTTCAGAGTGGCCGTGATTTTATTTCCCACAAAATGTGACCCTCCATTAGTTATTACTTCCCGAGGTAAGCCATACCGCACAAATAGCTCAAAAAGAAAATTGATCACAAATTCTTCTTTAGCTCTTGATAAAGCCACTATTTCTACTTATTTCATCACATAATCTGTGGCAACCAGTATTTAGGTATTCTGATTTGATGGCGGGTTGAATTTTCCAACAAAGTCCAATGCTCACCATTCGAAAGGTCCCACTACTAACTGTGGCTGTAATGGCATGTCATGAGATTGGCCAGGGTGACCCATTCTTTGGAAACTATCACTGGCTTGGACATATTTCTTTGCATCTTTAAAAATTGTAGGCCAATAAAATCCCATTTACAATACTTTGTTCCCTGTCCTGTGATCTGCAAAATGGCCACCACATGGTTCATCATGGAAAACCCTTAGGATATCATAATCTCATCTTCTCGGATGCATCTGCGTATATACATATCAACTCCTGTATGAAAAAGATATCCACCAATCCAAGAGAATCTAGCACTGCGCTGAACAATAAGCTTCCATTCTTTTGATGTCAAGTGTCTTGCAGCTTCCCTACTGCCAGATAATTCGCTACATCTGCGTACCATGGCATTTTTACTGCTATATCAAACAAATTCTCATTAGGGAACTAATCATCCACTTCTAGTGGGTCATCTGAATTTGTAACTCTAGATAGGAAATCTGCAACTATGCTCTCTTTCCCTGGGCGGTCTTTGATAACCAACGAGTCACTCTTCCATTTGTAATAGGTTTATTGGCTAAGTATATAATGGTGGAGTGATCGGTATATAGGAATAATTGATAGCCAGTTATATAATATCTAAATTTATTAATAGCATAAATGATAGCCAAGAACTCCTTTTCGATCATTGTATAGTTTAATTCAGTAGGAGTGATATTCTTGCTGATATAGTAAATAGCATAGGGCTTTTTGTCTTCTTCTTGAATGATAAATTCCCCTATTTTTGTGTCGTATGCATCTGAGGAAATGTAAAAGGGCAACTCCCAATTGGGATTTCATAAGACTGGTTCAGTCAAGACTAGTTTCTTAAAATCTGAAAAAGGAGTGTGACATTTATCAGACCAATGGAATTCAACATTTCTAGTTAATGCATACAAGGGTGCAGAAATTTGTGAGAAATTCTTTATAAACCTACAGTAGTACCCTGCATACCTAAGGAAGCTACGTACCTCTGTCTAAGTACAAGGTGTGGCTAATAAAAGAATTACCTCTATTTTTTCCTGATCTACCTGTATTCCAGCTGCAGAGATGCAATGCCCTAGGATTACTCCTTCGGTCATCATCATGTGACATTTTTCGTTGCTCAAACACAATCTGGTGGTAATACATCATTCCAATACTTTTTCTAGTGTTTGCAGTGCTTGATCAAAATAATCTCCATATGGAGTAAAGTCGTCCATGTAAATCTCGAGTCCTTCATTTATTAAATCAGAAAAATGCTGAGTATGGCTCTTTAAAACATTGTTGGGGCATTGCATAACCTTAATGGTAATACCCTATAGGAAAATGTACCCCAGGGGTAGGTAAAGGTCATTTTATCCTAGTCGTCAAGCGTTATTTGGATTTGATTGTAACTACTGAAACCATCAAGGAAAGAGAAGAACTGCTTTCCTACTAATGTATCAAGGACTTAATCAATAAAAGGGAGGGGGGAAGTGGTATTTCTATGTTTTTTTATTCAGTTCTGTGTAATCCACACATATTCACCACTTACCATTCTTCTTAGGAACAACTACCAAAGGAGAGACACATTTTCTATCTGAAATATGATAAATGAAGTTTACATCTAGCAACTTTTCCAATTCATATTTTACAATGTATTTTAGATGCGGGTTTAACCTCCGCTGAGGCTACTGAATAGACCGAGCATCCTTGTTCTTATAAATTTTATGTGTGAATAGTTGAGGATCTATACCCTTCATGTCTAGGTAGTCCTAAGCAAACTCTCCCTTATATTTCTGTAAAACCTTAATGACCTTTTGTTGTTGTTTATTATTCAGACTACGGTTGATATTTAAAACCCTTCCCGACTCAATTTCAATTGGTATGTTGTTGCAAATAGTAGTTGTGTGTATGTGCTGATTATCAATGTCTGCCAAGGGGTCTTCTTGTGCTTCATTATCAAGAACTTCTTTTAACATTTGGAATTTTAAATTTTTCGAAGGAGATGGTTGTCTCATGAAGTTATTGATTACATCGTCTTCAGTTTGATCTTTGAATTCGAGTGCTTCAGCTATTGGTAGTGGTGAATAGATGCTTTGTTCCCAGTATCTTTGTGGTTGTTTGTGAATATCTATAGTGGGAAGAATTGGTTTGGTAGGTGGGTATATGACAATATTTTTTATGGCATCACCTCTAGCAATGGTCATGTTGCCTGTCCAACAGCCTATGTAAGCATCGGTCGTTTCTAACCAAGGCCGTCCCAGTATCAGGGGGTGTCCATCTAACCTAATTTTTGGGTTAATAACTAAAAAGGCTTTCGGGTATTCCCATGAGTCCACAAAAACTAGGATGTCCTGTAATATACCTTACGGTTTAATAACAGATCCGTGAGCAAGTTCCAGCAAGGTAGATGTGGGTTCCAACGTTGTTCTACCTAACTTCTTGCAAGTTTCTGTAGTTAAGATGTTGATGGCTACCCCCAAATCAAATAATGTGTTCGAAAAGGAGTGGCCAGAGATTTGTATAGTAACTATGGGGTTCCCTGGATGCTCGTATTTTAATGGCATTTATTTACCCATGAGTAAGTATGAAAATTCTCCCACTACATGAACAGTTGGTATATTTTTTTCTTTCCTCACCTGTTTTTTTCCGCACATCTCTCTAACTATATTGGCATAGATAGGAATGTCTTGTATAGCCTGCAGAAGAGGAATTTTAATGCAAAGGTTTTTTAATTCCCTTAGGAGATCAAAATCTGAAGAGACTATTGGTTTAGGCAATGTTAATCTCTTAGGGAATGGAGGGGAGGAAATAATAGGGTTTTCAGGGTCTTTTTGGTCAACTGTGTCCCTCCCCCACTCTATCTATATTTCTATCATAGTTTATTGTTTAGGTGCTATTGAAATTTCAAACTCAAGCTGTGGCAGGGCCGTATCTTCTTTAGGTGAAATAACACGTCCTGATATCAACCTAAGTTCATTGCATTTCATATATTCAGTTTCAGGGTTTGGAATTTAGACAATATGGATTAGCTGAACCAGTCTGTTATTGGGAATAGGATTGGGTTGAGTTGGCAGTTGAGGACGCATAATAGGTTGAGGATTGCGTTGGACTGGGTTTGGAGCTGGTAATGTAGGTTAATTCTAAGCCCCCGTCCCATCGGTAAATTGTTCATTCCTAGGGGTCGATGCCAGTTTTGAGACCAATTTGTATTCTATGAAGTGGAGGTAGGCCACTGGGATTGATATGGATTGTTTTTCCAGTAAGGGGGAGAACAAGGAAAACTTGGCCAATTATTACCTGAAGAGGGTTGTGTTGGCCAAGGAGGCATGGAAAATGATTGGGATGACCAAACATAAAAAGGCTCTACCACGCTGTCGTAGGGTTCTATTGATTAAATTATGGTGGAGAAAATAACCGAGGCAGGTCTTGTGGCATACCTGGTCATGCTTGCCACTGCCGACACTGATTTATTAGATAGATTGGTTCTATTTATTCTTCTACCTCTTTAAAAAACGCTTTCAACCCTAGAAGTGAAGGGAAATGGTCAGTGGCATGGTCCTTGGTACAAATAACACCTCTCTGGACCATGCCTAATGGACATTCCCACTGGCTGTGCTTCTTTTGACAATGTCGATCATTGTTTGTTAACACTATGGATAATCCTCGAATTTCTGCAATAAGCATGGAAAAAAGACAACCAAGTTCTATTCTGCTATAGCTTGCTTCTGCTTAGATTGTAGTACATCTAGATGCAGTGTGAGGGTGCCCAAGATATGAGTTTTAAAATCTTCTAAAATACTACCAAAATCTGCTCTGGTCACGTTGCCACCAGACTGCTTATAATTCCTTGTAGCTGAGTCTTGCCCAATTAGCCTACTTTGCGTACTACCTCGAGAAAACCTAATGAAAATTGCAATGATGCCATCATATTCTTCTTGATATATGTCCCCTTTTCCCATTATATTAAGTGTTTCGACCCATTCTTTTTTCATTCCTTTAATCATTGTTGCTTTTAAAATATATTTAGACAATGTAGTATATAAAGATCTTTGCAAATTATATTGAAATATTTCAACGTATTCCTCTAATGTCTCATTGTATCTTGCAGACATATTGAAGATTTCTTCTTTTAGTTCTCGAGTTCGGCAGTAGTCTTGATATTTGTTAAGAAAAGATTTTTTGATGTGATCCCAACTATTAATGGTTCCTCCACCGAGCCCCATAAACCAACGTAATTTTGTCCCCTTCAAAGTAGAGGGAAATAATTTCAGTTTATGAGGGTCAGTGGTGTAGTCATATCCCCTACATAAGACATCAAATTCAAATAAGAATGCATCCGGATCTTCCGAATTCAACCCATGGAAAGTGGGGATGTTTTGTAATGGAATGGCTTTCATAGGGGCATTTGCAGTCGGATCAATAATGGGATTCTCCAATGTTGATGTTTTCCTCTGGTTTTGGTTATTTTCCATTTAATCAAATATATGCAAATAATATTTAAGGATTTCTTGTTCTAGGGGAACAATTTGAGTGGAATTAGGGAGTGGATTTGGAGGAAGCCTTACAACACTTCCTCGATCCAGGATACTAGGTGTCTCTGTCTCAACCACTCTCTCAGGGGATCCATGCTCTAGAGTTTTTACTTGTATTGCACTGCTGGTTCCTCCCTCTCCTTCTTGCAAATTTCAATAATTTCCCTCTCTCGAAGGGTCAGGACTTACGTGCTCAGCAGTCTGAAGGCTTTGTTCATACCCTTCTATTTCACTTTGAATCTCGGCATGGGCTGCAGATGCTGAGGTTGCTGCCTGAGGGAGTGTAGTAGGACTCTAAGTAGGAGTGGTTCTGGGTCTTGCAGATGCCTGGGATTTAGCCTTCTTAATGATTTCGTCTATATATTTTGTTCTTCCAAGGACCATCGATCCTTTGGGTTTTGTGGATTTAAGTGAGGGATTTTGATCTAATTCTATCCTTTTCTTCCTAGTCATTAAAAAAGAATACCTATCCTACTAACCTCTACACAATTCATGAGAATCAGGCTGGAGAGCAAGAGTTTTTCTTGCTGGCATGCAGGTTCTTACCTCTCGTTTTCAATACCCAATTATTTCACATAAAAAGGAAAAAGAAATAAAGGGCATCACACTTAAACACTCTTCCCAACAACGATGCCAAAATTTTGGGTCATGAAGGTGATTGTTTTAAAGGTAACCTTAATGCTTTTCATTAATTATCAACCCAGTGAAAGTCATTTTTATTTCAAGAGTGTAAGAAAAATATATGCAAGTGACATCAGAGGTTAACTACTCTAAATCGTTATAAGGAAGATTGTTTAATTCTCAAAGTTCAATCAAACCAACTTGAAAGTGAATTATGAAATACCTCAGTCTATTCAAAGGAGCTAATTCTATTCTAAGCTTATGCAGAAATAACTGCTCAATATTGAAAAGAATAGATTGCAATTGAACAACAGAATTTGATGAATTGAACAACTAATTTAATGAATTGAACGTCAATCCTAATAAATTGCACAGCAATCAATTATTCTAGATTTTGCAATGGAATTCTCTTTTAATCAACTAATAACATCCTTCATAATTAAACATCAACCAAACCCCCATAATTATGATGAAAAGACCCAAACATTAACTATATGTAGAATTGAACAACAACTGTGCTGAAACTAGTCTAACAATTGTAAAAGCATTGATTCTAGATAAGAGGACATGAATGATAAATCTAGTCTAGTGAAAAGGAAACTATAACATCTCATGCTTGCAATTAATAAATTAAATGATAATGCTATGGAACACAATGAATAACTGGAAATGACAATTATGTAAGTAAATGTATAGCACAGAAGTAGCAGGAGAACCCCCAGGGCTGGGCCCAAAGCCACTAGAAGCCTACTGCTAAGGAATACTCAGAGGTTGTTTATTCCAAAAACGCCAAATTATTCATTAATCCTCAGAGCAATACATTAGTACAAAATTGACAATTCTGTCTAAATACGTTTATTACAGGAAGATTATATTACAGTAACTGTTTTTTGTCTTGTTCATCTTCAACCTTTTATAGCTTAAAGGTGAATTCAAAAGTGGTAACAGATCCTTCTCATTATGAGACCATGCTAGTTCGTGGCTATTGACTGAGCACTCCAAGAGTGGGCGTGCCTCTAGATCTTCCACTGATTCATAAGAGCCGATATGATTCCATTTTCCTTCCTTGTCTGTTGTCTTTTGGTCATCTGGTCAGCAGTTTGGTTGTTTTGCTTCCCCAATAAAGATAGTGATAAATCATTTTTTACGTTATTAAACACTCATTTTATCATTAGTCCACTCTGCCTTATTTTTGCATTATTTTCCTTTACTTTATTGCTAAGATGAAGGGAAAATATATAAAAGTACATGACAAATCATGGTAAAGATGGGGGTGAAACATACCTTCTTCTTGGCCCAACACCCACCATGGTGATTTTTGCAACATGGAGCTTCGAATACATGTCCCATGACCTTGATCTTATTTTTCCTTTATTATCCTTTACTACATCAAAAATTTAACCCGGGGTTGTAACAACTCATCCTTAAAAATAGATAACAATATTGTGACATTGGAATGGTATAAAAAACTATCCAGTGTTTCATTGTGACAAATATTGTTACAATATGATACTGCATTGAAATTTATTCAATGTTGCATTGCAACATTACAAAATTGGGATTCTATATTAGGAATTATAATATTAGGGTTTATAATATTGGATTCAATAGTAGAGTTTATAATATTTGATTTAATGTTGTGTTTATAATATTAACGTTTAATATTAAAGTTTATTCTATTGAGTTTAATATTAAAATTTATAATATTGGGATTAGCATTAAGGTTTAAATAGTCCTTTTACAAAATTAGTCAAACATAGTCAACCACATTATTCAAACATAGTTAAACATTTTGAACCTTTATAGCCAATTTTTAAATAGTTGATCATGCTTAAACTTGGTCAACTCTATGTCTACCATATTTAACAATACTCAACCTTAACAATACTTAACAATATTTTGATGTTGGAATGGTATAGAAATATGTCCAACATTGAATTGTGGTAAACATTGTTGCAATGTGATAATTGATTTGACAACCATTGTCACAATGTCACATTACATTGCAATTTATTCAATGTTGATTTGCAACATTGCAAAAATAGGGTTTATTATTAGGGTTTCTTCCATTGGGTTTATAATATTGGGTTTAATATTACATTTTAGAATATTGGGTTTCAGATTGGGCTTATAATATTAAGGTTTTAAATTAGGGTTTATAATATTGGGTTTAATAATGAGTTAATAATACTAGGTTTAATATTACGATTTATAACATTGGATTTCATATTAGGATTTACAATATTGTGTTTTTAATATTGGGTTTAATATTATGGTTTATAACATTGGATTCCGTATTAGGCTTATAATATTGGGTTTTTAATGCTAATATTTATAATATTAGGGTTTATAATGTTAGATTTAATATGAAACTTAATATTAGGGTTTAAATAGTAATTCTATTAAATTAGCCAATCCTAGTGAACCACATTAATACTTAAACATAGTTAACCATATTAATAGTCAAGCTTCTTAATAGGGAAATTAATATTAATAGTCAAGAATAGTCAACTATATTAATATTGAGCAATTTTAATATTTATGTTAATATTAATAGTCAAACATAGTCAAGCACATTATTCAAACAAAGTTAACATTTAGAGTCAATGTTTAAATAGTTAACCATGCTTAAACTTGGTCAAATTTATGTTTACCATATTCACCAATACTCAACCATAACAATATTTAACAAAATTGTGACATTGGAATGATATAAAAATCTATCCAACATCGCATTTTGACAGCTAGTTTCACAATCATTGTCGCAATGTTACATTACATTACAATTTATTCAACATCACATTGCGACATTATAAAATTAGGGTTTAATATTATATTTTATAATATTAGGTGTAATATTAGGGTTTATAACATTAAGGTTTCCTCTATTGAGTTGTTAATTTTGGGCTTAATATTACGGTTTATAATATTGTTTTTATTATATTGGGTCTAATATTAGCATTTATATTATTGAGTTTTTATAATATGAGAGTTTATAATTTTGGGTTTAATATTTGAGTTTAAAATAGTGGGTTTAATATTAATGTAATAAGATTGTGTTTAATATTGGAGATTATAAAATTATGTTTTATAATGTTAGAGTTTATAATATTTGGTTTAATATTGTGATGTAATGGTACAAAATTTTATAAAATGTCCCATTGTGACAAACATAATTGCAATGTGACAATCAAAATTAGATTTATAATATTGGGTTTAATGTTGTTGGGTATGTTTGAATATATTTGACAGACAATGCTCCTCATCTTCGGTCAGAGTTAATCTCTTATCATTATTATTGATTAATATTAATAGTCAAAATAGTCAACCACATTAGTGAACATAGTCAAACAATGTCAATCTTGATACTGATTTTTTAAATAGTTGACCATGATGATTTTGTAATATTGAGTGTAACATTAGGATTTATAATATATGGTTTTTAATATTGGGTTTAATATTTTTCTTTATAATGTTGGGTTTAATATTAGATTTATAATATTCGATTTAATATTAAGGTTTATAATATTGGGTTTAGATAGAAATCACACAACAAACTCTAATCAAATTCTATATTCACAATGAAGAAAATTACACACATATTTATACAAGCAAAAGTCTCAAGATAGGAATTCTATCTTAGACGTACAGTAGTGTGGTTGAGAGATTCTCTCAACCACACACTAAACTAGGAGAAACTATATTTTAGCTAATTCCTATTATGTAGGAACAAACTCCTAAAATGGAGAATTACAACCATAGACAAGTAGGAATTAAATATTTCCAACACCCCCCCTTAATGACTACTTGTCATGATAGTGATTCACAAAGTCTGGTTGTGGTCAAACATAACAAAGAATACGTCGACGTCCATATAAAAGAGCAACCATCCACCGGAATGCATGGGTACCAACCGCTGCAACCGCTAGTCCTGTAGGATGTCCTTCGCATACATGATTCTGTCGACCGTTATCACTGCATATATGTACCTACAAATCCACCACCATCAGGCGAATTGAATGTGCAGAACCTCAAAAAAAAACACAATCTGCCTCTCTCGGACAGATCCGCAACTTCTCCGATCTGCTTCTCCACAAATCGTCAAACAAAGTTAAGGCTTCCCGCGGATCTTCCAATCTGCCTCTCCCAGATAGGTCCGCAACTTCTCCGATCTGCTTCTCCGCAAATCGTCAAACGAAGATGAGGCTTCCCACGGACCCCCATGAAGTTGAGTTGGCATCTTCCTAAAAAAATCGTGCGCTTCCGCGCCATTCCCGTGATTTGACGTGTTAGCATGAGTATGTACTGAACAGTTGCGCCAATTGTACTTCTTAGCACAACTGTCAGCTAAGAAAGCACACCAACCCCCTTCTTCTCAGAGATTTATGAATCATCTGAGACTGAGCCAGGTGTTACTGCAGTCCACCTGCTCAAATTGAGCACAAAGCTCTGTCGAGCACACAGCTCTCATGCACACGCGGCCACTCGTGTACGTACGGCCACAAAGGCACCTCAAGCCACAAAGGCAACCAGCCACAAAGGCTCTACAGATGGTTTCTGGATCACCACCAACCATCACTTTACAGTGACAAAAGATGGTTTCAGGCTGACCATAAACCATTACAAAGTGGTTTTAAGATCACCACGAACTTTCAAATACCTTTAAAAGGCTTACATTTCATACTTCAACATTTGGAGTTTCTGGGTACATATAATGACCATTACAACAACTGGACTTGCTTATAACATGCTAGGGAGTCTATTCCACAAACCATACTAACTCAAACAAACATCTATTTTGTTGTCCACCATAAACGTTGTCGCTGCTCCTTTACCTTGTCTTTGCATTGTTCACATCTTGGGCATCTTTGTCGTTATCAAGTAAATTCTTGGAACTCCACATTTCACCTGTCATTTGTTAGAGTAGCTAATTCTAACAAAATAACTTTACCTACATTGAGTTAGCTAGGCTCAATAAGGCTTAATAGTCTTTAAGCATGATTCCAAGAAACTAAATAAAAGCATAAACTCTTCAGATTTTAATTTCTCTATCTTTGCCCAAAGATAACTATTTCTCATGCCATCAAATTCACCAAAAATACAAAAAAATATTCCACCTTCTGCAGGCCCACCTTAGGCTGGTCTTCCCCACCCGAAATCCACATCATGAAACCCAATTTTCATGCAATTCGAAACCACATAGCACAACTAGAGCACGCAGCTACTGCAAAGTGCGCATTGAAAGCATTTGTACAATAGGAAATGCATATGCTAGAGAACATACACATAGATCACGTTCTGCAGCACCAGGTCCAACCGTCTCTTGCCAAACTGCTACTTGTACAGAAAACAATGCTTTCACGCCAATACATTTTAAAGCACTTTCTAACCGTGGGTCCAAGCAAGGGACAAGCTCCAAAGGCAACTCTTGAAATGAATCAACCTCCACGGGGTGTCGCATCCATGGCAACACGGTCCAGTATCAAATACATTCAGCTCTTACATTTAGAGACACGTCCATAACTTCTGCTCAAATAAAAGGTAGGCAAGTTGAAAATTTGAACCCAATCAGCCAACCCGTGGCTTACAAATTAAAACTTCCTATCAACTTAATAGTGATGAAACAAAAAATCGTGCATCAACATTTCATGCATGTGGAACTAAAAATTCAAAAGACCTCCAACTTAGGATGTAAAGTGCAAAACACTATTGTACTTCAAAGTCCCAACCTAACTTAAACCCACTTCATCAAAATAAAAAACTGGCAATAGAAATCATGAATACAATTGTTTAGTCTAAACCAGAGTGCCTCAGGACCAGCACGGAGGAATGAAGAAACATAGAAATTATAAACTGTCTTCCAGCATACAACTGTGACCTGCATAGGCCTGAATGCCTCTTTCCTCTGTTTTAGTGAATAATTTCACATCCCTTTCCATGTTCTCGTTAAAGCTCAAAATTGAAGCTACATTGCCACATCGGTAGCAGTAATTTGGTGCTGACCAAACCGTTACTAAGCTTCTGTCTTCAAACATGTACTTCAGGCCTTCCTACACCAGTTGATGTGCTCGATAGACAAGTTCCAAGTCATTAATGTGATTGAACTCGGAAGTTACACTGCACCCAAAAATCCATCCAGCACCACGAGGACTAACCGCCCAAGTATCAATATCTTCTGGATCACTCCACGTCAAATCACAGAAGGGTCCTTCATGTGGTATCTCACAATGCCTGTCAATAACTCTGATCTGATCGATTGCCCGGATGTCAGGCGGGAGACCCCCATGGACACAAAGCACCCGTCTATCAATGATTGCTGACAGTGTGAGGTAATCAAATACATCAGTGCAAAAACGCCATGCATTGGCATTCCTGTATTTTCGCTGGCACTCATCATAAAATCCATAGACCTGAGTTATCTGCACTCTTTATTTCTCTACATCTGATACGTTTTACAAGTTTGCCTTTCAATCCCAGAAGCCAAACAATGTAATATATCTCACCAGTTTATGGAAAACATTGCATCCTGCACACTGCAGATACAACAGGACCTTCCATTCCACATCCTGTGGTCCATCCTCTGCTGCCTTCCCCCAAAAATAAAAAACTCTGATCTGACCGTATCCTGAAGCTGTCAAACCCAGCAAGAGTCATATCTGCGCGCAAATTAGAGCCTCGCTTCCAAATTTTGTAAGTATCAGAAGGAGCAATACGTCCAATGAATGGGATCATGGAACTCTCAAATTGAAAAGTAACCTCCATGTAGAAAGCCCTCATTCTTCGCATTGCAGCAATTATGCGAGGCAAGCGACGACACCACTTTGCCCAGGCCAAAGGCTGATAATGTCTAGTAATGCTCGGAAACGTCTGGCACGAATTTTTCACCTCCACCTGTCGCCACAACTAGATCCCCTCGTCTCTCGCTGAATTTCCAGAGAAAAAAAAACATCACCAGATTGGAACTCGTCAGCGCTTCACTTCTGTACAACATCCTCACCAGGAGCTCGCATGAGCTCAATGGACAAACAAACTTAACACAAATATAAATAATTTATTTTCCTATGCCCAGTAAGGGCCAGAGGCCCTTACGGGCTTTGAAGCTCCGATACCAAGATAGAAATCACACAGCAAACTCTAATCAAATTCTATATTCACAATGAAGAAAATTACACACATATTTATACAAGCAAAAGTCTCAAGATAGGAATTCTATCTTAGACGTATAGTAGTGTGGTTGAGAGATTCTCTCAACCACACACTAAACTAGGAGAAACTATATTCTAGCTAATTCCTATTATGTAGGAAAAAACTCCTAAAATGGAGAATTACAACCATAGACAAGTAGGAATTAAATATTTCCAACAGGTTTTTCATTGGGTTTAAATGTTAATTAAAACTTAGCCACTTAGCTAAATATTTAACACATTATTATATTAAAACCTTATACTAAACCCTATTTCTCATATTATAATTATATTTTAATTACTATTATTATATTTGTAATATGTTATAATTATAATAAATCAATATATTATTATTATAATATAATAATACTAAAACCTAATTATTAAAATTATAGAGTAATTAATAATGTTATTAATATTTACATTAAATCTCTACTATACACCTAATAATTATTAATGTGGTTGATATATTCCTATAGGATATATCAAACACATTTACTAATGTGAATGTGGTTGTGAATGTGGTCGATATACATCTATTGTTGTATATTAACCATTTTTATTAATGTGGTTTTGCTAGTAGATATATATATTTAAAAATATAAGTATCAATATTCTTAACCATGGAGATTTACCATGGAAATTCTTAATGTATAAATAGACTTTATTCCAATACCATGGACCAATGCCATGGCCTATCAATACCACGTGCTTAAAAAATGATAACTTATTTCATATGAAATTTGTTCATAATACATTTTGTTTTATTAATCAATCTAATTACAAAAGGTAAAATGAGCATAGCTACTTTGGAGATAAATCTCAAACTTCTTTTTGGGGTGTAGAATTTGTGGAAAGGTTTGCACGTCTAGGGATTTGATTCCTCCTGACGCATGAGAAATCCAGAGTTAGATGGATCTAAGTTTATTTGGATTGAGAGTAGCAATGTCACATTTTTACATTATCATTATTATGTATATGTTTGAGATAAAATTCGTACTTGGAATTTAAATTATATTTTCTTTTCTTTACATGACCATATCATTGTTGCTTGCCTTGAATGATTTGTACAACTGTGTTTGGATGCTTTGAGTTGCTTATGTTTCTATGTGTTTGTATTTGGATGGTAATGTTTGTGAATGTTACCGTTTTCATGTTATATTTCTATGTGTATGTAATTGTCTATTAGTAGTTAGTTGGTGATGAAAAAGGGAGGCAATCTTGTCAATAGTGTGTAGGAGGATTGATACTTCAAATCTATTTCATTTAATTTTTAGTTTCATAAATTTTGACATCTAATTAATTCTTAATAGTGTCCTTGAGCTATTACTAAATATATTTAATAATTTAATGTGTAAATATTACTCTAAATAATTTGTTTCTTTACTAAAGTTTGAAATACTATATTTCCTTCGAGAATATTTTGATATTTTTTTTTAATCTATAGTTTGTTTTGGGAAGCGAGTCAAGAAATAATGTATCATTGATTATTTTATAATGTGGTCAGATTTACAAAATCTTTACATTGTATGTTTCTCCAAACAACTATCACATCTAAGTTTGTGCATTTTCGTAGTGCAAAGAATATTTCATAAAAATTAAATTTTACCATCTATTTAATAATCACTTACAATTAAATTAAAATTATAAAACCAATTTTCTGAAATAAACCCATCTATAGCATTACTAAATAAATAAATAAATAAATAAATAGAAATTGATTAGTATATTTTAATTTTTTTGGTGATAAAATAAATTATGACAAACTAATTGATGAATATTTTTTATTATTATTCCATTAATCATTTGATAATTATTCCACTAGTCAATGAATATTCCATTGATCCATGGATATTTCATTCATCAATGGATATTTATTCCAGCAATGCAACACTTGAAAATTTCTTATATTGTCACGTTGTGTAGGATGTATTTCCACTTACACCGGCCAACTAATACAGATAGCTACTTGGAATTTGACTACTGCAATTGGTCAAAGGAAAATTGAATAGGAATCAACTACACCACAAATATTTCACAAAAAAATGAATTAAAGGACCTTCAGAATATGAAACGTTTTATCCTGTCAAAAATATCAAGCAAGTCCGCATCATAAATCTGATATGAATTCAAATATTTCTCCTTGTTTGGGCCCTATCGCTTCCATGATTTTGGAGTTTTCTGAGAGGGGACCACATGATTTGAAATATACCACCATTGGCCATATATTCTTATTTTATCTAGATTATCAGAGACTATGTGAATCCCATATATATAAGACGCTTCCTTCTTTCCATCCATATTGTTCACTACTTACAAAAGGTGTTGCAGTGATATGGATTTTCATAATTTTTGTGTGTTCCTAGCTTTGCCTGTAACATTAATAGTCACTAATGGAGGGGCTACCACAACAACTCTTCTTTGTATATTCTTCTCTTTCTTCTTAATCTTGTTTCTGCACAAGAGAAGGATTAGTGAAACATTTCCACCAGACCCTATGCATGGCCCATTATAAAAAATATCCACCAATTAGTACTTCCTGCTCACTGCTCTCTTAAATGCCTTGCTCACAAATATGGTCCCATTATTTTTCTCCGTTTAGGCACAATCCCTGTAGTATTGGTTTATTCGTCCGAGATAGATAAATAGTTTCTCAAAACTCATGACTAAATTTTTTCCAGCCGACCTCCAAAAGGCGCTGGGATATTAATGTGTTATAATTCTAAAGATGTGGTCTTTGCTCCCAATGGAGATCACTGGAGGCAAGTCAAAAAAATATGAATTTGAGAATTGCTGACATCAAAGAGAATTGAGCCCTTCAATGGTGTGCGAGAGCGAGAGGTTTCTGCGATGATCTAGTCAATTTGGGAAGAGAGTAAGAATGAAAGAATGGGCATGAACATGAGAAAGGCGATCTCTACTCTCACCTCCAATATAGTTTGGCGCATAATTTTGAAGAAGAAATTTTATAACAATGATTTGGGTGGAGATTAGGGACCCCTCAACATGCTGGTGCTAAGTGCTTTACATGATGGTTCTTGCCTCAAGGGTGTCACTCCACAATGGATTGTAACGAAAGGGGAGGGGCCCAAGGTTTGGTTGCTCATTGAGGACTAAGGTTATAGGGTTGCGATCCAAGTCCGATAAATGAATCATGGTGGAGTTTTCCACTGAAATGAGGGAAATTAGGGAGACATCCACAATGAAGTGGTATAATATTTCCATGATGTTCCCAAGCCTGTGGTTATTCCAAGTGAAGCTTATGTTATTGGGGATGATGTCCACCAAGTCATGATCTCTCATGATACTTTCCAGCTGATCTCTTGATGGATTAGGAGTGAAAGTACCCCCCCCGCCCCCCCCCAAATTTTCTCTTTTGCATGCATAACCAGGTTCAAATGACCTCTAATGATGAATTTGTTGTTTTCCTCACCTTCCATGTCAGATTGCAAAGATCCCAAACACACTTCTTTGTCGCGATAATGGTTTGGGCCATATATGTTGTAAAGTGTTATCGTGACATCCTCTTGAGTGCTTTGTAGCTTAACTTTTATCCACTCTTGGGAATTTAAACTTGAAATTTGTTTCCATAAGTTTTGATTCCAAATTGTTGCTATTCCTCTTTATGCACCTTTGGATTCTACTACTACACATGTGTAGTTTCTGATTCTACTTATGGTGGTTTCCATGTCTTTTTCTCCCTTCTTAGTTTCTTGGAGAAGTATTATGTCTCGCTGCTCCTTCTTGATAAGATCTCTTAGGGCATTGTTTTTAGAGGGGTGCCCTAATCCCCTACAGTTCCATGTGAGTTCTTTCATTATTTAAGGAATGCGGGCTGAAAACCTACCTTCACTCTTGTTTCTTAGTGGCTTGTTTCTTTGCTATTATGCCCTCCAATAAAGGTCTCTATTGGTTGTTGCATTCCCTAGGTGATGTCATTTTGAGATGCCTCATCCTTGTGGTGTTTAGTGGATTTTATTCCTAGTCCAAGTTTGTTCAAGATTTCCAAAATAGGTCCCAGATCCTTTGCTGCATTTCTGGTGACTATCCAAGCAGAGGATGGTTCAACTCAGGATGGGGGTGGGCCAGATTTGGAGGGGGAAGGATGTGGGAGAGGTTTAGAAGGAAAAGTTGAAAGGGAATGCTGAGGGGGTTCCTCTTCCAGAGATGTCAAAGAAGTGAAGGGGTTGGAAGAGACGGGGGAGGGTTCAGGAGTTTTGGAGGGAACCAAAGGGGGATCAGGATGAGGAGGAATGTTAGGGTTGGATGGTTGAGAGGATGGGAGAGCTATTGAAGGGCGAACATTTCTGGTAGTAGGAGTAGATTTCTTTTTTTTTATGACTTCTCACTGGGGTTCAGAGTCAAAATTTTCGATCTTTATTGTTTTTGAGCATCTATTGGAGAAATGACATATTCGTGACATACCTTGCATTTGAATGGAATATTTTCATAGTCCAGCTGTTGAATGTGCGTTGAGTTTTCCACCTTCATCTTGATTGCATCCGATATTCCTTTCCCCAGATCTACCTCCACATATATTCTTAAGGCTTGCATGTTGTCCTTCAACTCTCTTCTGTCGATGAAATTTCTGATGACATTCCCAATCGATCTAACAGATTCATCCCCCTAGAAGTGAAGTGGGAGGTGAGGAAGACGAGCCCACAATAGGACAACGTTAGGGACGTCAAGCTCTGGGTCGAAGTCTGACATCCATTTGTTTAAATAGAGCCCCTTGGTATCTATCAAGTATGACCTATTTTTGAAGATCAGATATTTGTCTTCCTTTGTCTCAAAATGAAAGGTGTAAGAACCCCTATCACAGAATCTGATGGATATTTTCCCTTTTATTTTGTTCAACTAGTTACGCTCAACCCATTTCTGGATTATTTTTGGTGACGTCCATAGGCCCGTAAATTACCCAATGATCCATTTCTCTATGACGAATAGTGCGACCATTCGAGGGAGCGCAGGGGGGAGTGATAATTATTTAATTCCATCCATTTTTTGGATGAACTTCTAGATCGCAGGCCTTGGCCGAGGAGGGTTCAAGGAGTTGATGAGGGCAAAGAAGGCAGAGGCATGGTCAGGAGTAGTGACCACCTTTGGGATGGACTCTGGAGGGGCCATGCAGCCAAAGGCATAATAACAGGTGGAGGCTGAAGCGTGAGCGGCTGCGCAGACACTACAAACCTAAATTTATTTACCAAACTTCGACACTGAATGAATTTCAAAAAATTGTTTCTGAAAATTTCTTGAAATTCATTTAAAAAATTCATATTGAAATTCATTATTTAGAATATATATCAAAGTTTCTTCAATTTTTATTGAAATTCATTATTTAGAATATATATGAAAGTTTCTTGAAAATTTTCTAGAAATTAATTATTTAGAATATATATGAAATTTTCTTGATTTTTATTTATTTATGGAAATTCATTATTTAGAATATATATGAAAGTTTCTTGAAAATTTTCTTGAAATAAGTTATTTAGAATTTTACTACTGCATTTGGTCGAAGGAAAATTGAACACGACTCAACTGCACCATAAATATTTCACAAATATATGAATTAAAGGACCTTGAGGATATGAAATATTTTATCCCGTCCAAAATATCAAGAAAGTACACATTGTAAATTTGATATGAATTCGAATATTTCTCCTCGTTCGGGCACTATCGCTTCCATGCTTTTGGATTTTTCTGAGAGGGGACCAAATTATTTGAAAATTGCCACCATTGTCCATATATTCTTATTTTATCTAGATTATTAGAGCTTATGTGAATCCCATATATAGAAGACACTTCCTACTTTCCAACCATATAGTTTAGTACTTACAAATGGTGTTGCAGTGATATGGCTTTTCATAATTTTCATGTGTTTCTAGCTTTGCTTGCAACATTAATAGTGGCTAATGGAGGGGTTGCCACATCAAATCTTCTTTGTATATTCTTCTCTTTCTTCTTAATATCATTTATGCACAAGAGAAGGATTAGTGCAACATTGCCACCAGGACCCTATGCATGGCCCAATATTCGAAATATCCACCAATTAGTACTTCCTGCTCACTACTCTCTTAATTTCCTTGCTCATAAATATGGTCCCATTCTCTTTCTCTGTTTAGGCACAGTCACTGTAGTACTGGTTTCTTCGACCGAGATAGCCAAAAAAATTTTCAACACTCATGACTTAATATTTTCCAACCGACCTACAAAATCTGTTGGGCGATTAATGTGTTACAATTCTAAAGATGTGTTCTTCGCTCCCTATGGAGATCACTGGAGGCAAGTCAGAAAAATATGTGTGTTAGAACTGCTGACAACAAAGAGAATCGAGTCCTTAAAGGGTGTGCAAGAGGGAGAGGTGTCTGCGATGATCCAGTCAATTTGGGAGGAGTGTAAGAACGTAAGAATGGGCGTGATCATGAGCAAGGCCATCTCTACTCTCACCTCCAATGTAGTTTGGCAAATACTTGTGAAGAAGAAATTTTCTGATGATGATTTGGGTGGCATTTGGGAACCCCTCAACATACTGGCACCAAATGCTTTCCATGATGGTTCTTTCATCAAGGGTGTCACTCCATAATGGATTGCAATGAAAGGGAAAGGGCTCAAGGTTTGGTTGCTCACTAAGGACTAAGGTGATAGGGTAGTGATCCAAGTCCGAGAAAGGAAAAATGGTGGAGGTTTCCAATGAAATGAGGGAAATGAGGGAGACATCCACAATGAAGCAGTATAATATTTCCATGATGTTCCCAAGCCTGAGGTTATTCCAAGTGAAGCTTCTATTATTGGGGATGATGTCCACCAATTCATGATCTCTCATGATACTTTCCAGCTGATCTCTTGATGGATCAGGAGTGAAAGTACCTCCCCTTTTATCTTTTGCATGAATAACTAGGTTCAGATCACCTCCAATGATGAAGTTGTTGTTTTCCTCACCTTCCATGTCAGATTGAAAATATCCCCAACACACTTCTTTGTCATGATAGTGGTTTGGGCCATATATGTTGTAAACTATTATAGTGACATCATCTTGAGTGATTTGTAGCTTAACTTTTATCCAATCTTGGGCCTTTAAACTTGAAAGTTTTTTCTATGAGTTTTGATTCCAATTTTTTTCTATTCCTCCCGATTCTACTACAATTCTTGTGTTATTTCTAATTCTACTTATGGTGGTTTCCATATCTTTTCTCCTTGCTTGGTTTCTTGGAGAAGTATTATGTTTGGCTGCTCCTACTTGATAAGATCTCTTAGGGCATTTTTTTTAGAGGGGTTCCCTAATCCCCTACAGTTCCATGTGAGTGATTTCATTATTTAAGAAATTCGAGCTGAAACCCTGTCATCACTCTTGTTTCTTGGTGTCTTATTTCTTTTCTATTATGTCCTCCAATAAAGGTCTCTATTGGCTGTTGCATTCCTAGGGAGATGTCATTTTGAGCTACCTCGTCCCTGTGGTGTTTAGCGGATTTACTTCCTGGTCCAAGTTTTTTCAAGGTTTCAAAAATAGGTCCCAAATCCTTTGGTGCATTTTTGGTGAATATGCGAGCAGAGGATGGTTCAGGTGAGGATGGGGGTGGGCCAGATTTGGAGGGGGAAGGATGTGGAAGAGTTTTAGAAGGAAAAGTGGAAAGGGAGTGCTGAGGGAGTTTCTCTTCTAGAGAGGTCAAAGTGATAAAGGGGTTGGAAGAGATGGGGGAGGGTTCAGGAGTTTGGGAGGGAACTAAAGGGGGATTAGGATGAGGAGGAATGCTAGGGATGGATGATTGAAAGGATGGGAGAGCTGTTGAAGGGCCAACATTTCTTGCAATAGGGGCATATTTATTTTTTTGATGACTTCTCACTGGGGTTCATAGTCATAATTTTCGATCTTTATTGCTTTCGAGCATCTATTGGAGAAATGACCATATTCGTGAGATACCTTGCATTTGAATGGCAGTTTTTCATAGTCCAGCAGATGAATGTGCATCAAGTTGTCCACATTCAACTTGATTGTCTTTGGTAGTCCTTTCCCTAGATCTACCTCCATACAGATTCTTGTGCAGGCTTGCATGTTGTCCTTCGGCTCGCTTCTGTCGATGAACTTTCTGATGACATTCCCAATCGATCCAACAGAGTCATCCCCCCATAAGTGAAGTGGGAGGTGAGGAAGAGGAACCCACAATGGGACAATGTTAGGGATGTAAAGCTCTCGGTCGAAGTCTGGTGTCCATTTGTTTAAATAGAGCCCCCTGGTATCCATGAAGTATGGCCCATTTCCGAAGATCAAATCTTTGTATGCCTTTGTCTCAAAATGGAAGGTGTAAAAACCCCTACTGCAGAATCTGATGGAGATTTTCCCTTTTATTTGTGCAACTAGTTATGCTCAACCCATTTTTGGACTGTTTTTGATGACGGCCATAGGCCCGTCAATTACCTAATGAGCCCTTTCTCTGTGATGGATAGTGTGACCATTCAAGGGAGCACAGGGGGAGTGAGACTTCCTGAATTCCATCCATCTTTCGGACGAACTTCGAGATCGCAGGCCTTGGTCGAGGAGGGTTCAAGGAATCAATGAGGGCAGAGAATGTCGAGGCATGGTCGGCAGTAGCAACCACCTCTGGGATGGACTCTGGAGGGGTCGTGTGGCCAAAGAAATAATAACAGGTGGAGGTTGAAGTGTGAGCAGATGTGCAGATGCTATAGAGCTAGCTCGATTTCCCAAACTTCGGCACTGAAATGAATTTCAAAATATTGTTTCTAAAAGTTTCTTGAAATTTTTCTTGAAATTCATTTAAAAAAGAATTCATATGTTTCTTGAAAATTTTCTTGAAATTCATTTAAAAAATTGACATTGAAATTCATTATTTAGAATATATATGAAAGTTTCTTGAAAATTTTCTAGAAATTCATTATTTATAATATATATGAAATTCATTGAAATTTTTCTTGAAAAGAATTTCAAAATATTGTTTCTGAAACTTTCTTTAAATTTTTCTTGAGATTCAATTAAAAAATAATTCATATGTTTCTTGATTTTTTTTTTTTTAAATTCATTTAAAAAATTCATATTCGAAATTCACTGAAATTTTTCTTGAAATGAATTTCAAAATATTGTTTTTGATGATTTTTTCTTGAAATTTATTTAAAAATTTCATATTGAAATTCATTATTTAGAATATATATGCAAGTTTATTGAATTTTTTGTTTCTCAAAGTTTCTTGAAATTCATTTAAAAAATAATTCATATGTTTCTTGAATTTTTTCTTGAAATTCATTATTTAGAATATCTATGAAAGAATTTTCCTTCAAATTCATGTAAAAATTCATATTGAAATTCATTATTTAGAATATCTATATATGAAAGTTTCTTAATTTTTTTTTTATGAAATTTTCTTGAATTTTTTCTTGAAATTCATTAAAAAAATAATTCATATTTTTCTTGAAATTCAGTTAAAAAATTCATATTGAAATTCATTATTTAGAATCTTGAAATTCATTTAAAAAATAATTCATATGTCTTGAAATTTTTCGTGAAATTCATTTAAAAAATTCATATTGAAATTCATTATTTAGAATATATATGAAAGTTTCTTTAAATTTTTGTTTCTGAAAGTTTCTTGGATTTTTTTATTGAAATTCATTTAAAAAACAATTCATATTTTTCTTGAAATTCATTTTAAAAATTCATATTGAAATTCACTATTTAGAATAATATATATGAAATTTTCTTGAAATTTTTGTTTCTGATTTTTTTTGAATTTTTACTTGTAATTCATTTAAAAAATTCATATTGAAATTCATTATTTAGAATATATATGAAAGTTTCTTGAAATTTATTATTTAGAATATCTATGAAAGTTTTTGGAAATTCATTATTTATAATATATATGAAAATTTCTTGAAATTCATTATTTAGTATATATTATTTAGAGTATATATGAAAGTTTCTTAGAGCATATATGTAACACCCATCATGATTACAAAAATTACCACATAAAAAATATTTACTTTACCGTAAGGTTTCAACATAACCTACAACTATGATAACCCTTAGTTATTCACATGATGCTTATTCTTTTTACGAAGTTGAATTATATCATTAACTATGGAATACATTGGTTAAGACTATGTAATTTGCCTTCCATTGAAAGTTTGGATTCTACAATTGAGGTTTTGGCATAAATATAAGATTACTTTAACTTTGGGTATGATGATTGTCGTCCAACGCAATTAACTTTTGTATAAACCTTGATTTATAAATTATTGTACTATTGACTGTGACATGTCCTGGTGCTTTTAATTTCTTTGCCAGTTGTTGGATTTGATTTGATCTGCGTACAATTTTTTTGTTGGTCATCTGTCCTTATGATCTCCGTCTTACTATTCTTCGATCAACGATAGTGGTTGAGGTGGGAAAGGGCTAGGTATAACCCCATGGAACTATCCATTCCCGTCATTTTACTCCACCACTGCGCTTAGTAAGGCTCTTCCATAGGGGAAGACTTGATGCCTCGATCCATGGCGGCCAGATTTGGTAAGGGTGTTCTGTCTTTATCTTTGCTCAGGCATGATGGTATTCCAATTCTTAAGTTAATATGTTTAGACTTGGGTCTTTTCCGTTGGCCTCTGGCGAGCTTGAGGTTATCTCTTCCATCTGCTCGACACAAAGACTATGGCAATTATTTTAGCTCTTCGGCCGAGCCACAACTCTCTAGCACAGGTATGATTTCATTCTTAGGATTTCCTGTGTAATTTTATCGGTTACTTACTTTCTAAACCCATTTTAAACTTCATATTTTTGTCCTTAACCTGTAAAATTTGTAGCCCTCACCTATGTTGTTGGGTTTCTTGTACCCAACTTAGCGCTTGGCATCAATAGTTGAAGACACGCTTGTTTACAGGTAAATATGGTTACAGTAAAATCTTTTTTTCTTTCCGAGGTTTTAGTTTAAGTATTCTTCCTGGTTTCACTTCATTACCCTCATTATCACTTTGTGTTTCTTGGTTTTATTATAGGTATACTCTTGCCGAAGAAGGGTTTTTCATTTCCTGAATGATGTTCTCGAATAATCATCTTCCCATTTCCCCTCTAGGTATTCCATTGTCGACATTAGTTGGTCTGCAAGCTCGTCAACATGATTTAGCATCCTACTCTTAAAATAATGAACTTCAAAATTTTATAGAATTCCCTCTGTTTATATTTGGGATTTCATTTAGCTCATAAGAGCCAGAATCATTGTTTTACTATGAACTTTTTAATATTATACAGTTTAGCTAAATTCATGTTCTGTACTGTTTCCATGTGGGTCTTCCTCCAAACCTTTTTCCTTTTGGTTTCGGTAGGAAGTTTTCTGAACTATATTGGTTAATAAGAATTTGAGGGCTTTGCTGTATCAATATTCATTCAAGTTTTTCCCATTCAATTTATACCATTTAGTCATGCAAAGGATGTTTATTTTTCTTTGTAAGTTAGTTTTCCGATATATCTAGCTTCTCTGTTTTCATAGTTTTATGTTCCTCAAAGAAGACTGTTTTTAAAGAAAATAGGGTTAATGATTCTCTGTTTGATTTAATGTTCACCGAGCCTTTGTAAGTTTTAGATATTTGCATTTCTTTGGATACTTTCAATTGGAATATCGGTTGCTTGTTTTATATAGTGGATGTTTAGTTTTTGGAAAAGGGAATCTTTACCCCGATGCAGTTATTTTTTTTCCTTATAAATAAGATCTACAACTACAAAAGTTTTAATTAGGATAGCTTGGGTGACTAAACCACCTATGTAAATTCTGTCTGTGTATAGTCGTTATGGGCAAACAATGTGTTCTAGGTTGAGGCTCCACATCGTACCCAGAACCAAAAGTTTCCCTTTTATGCTTAAGTTTGACAGATAATTCTCTAGTTTGACTTATTTTCCTCGTATGTTACTATTCTATGGTTTAAAAATCACTTTCATTGGTGGTTGCAAGTTTCTTTTACATATCTACAACAAATTCTATTCCATGCATTGGCAACTCTATAGTTTGCTGAGTTAGAATTAGATAGATGATATTATAGGTATCCATGTTCAACTTTCTTCTTGCAAAATGGTTAAAATTACACAGATAATATTATAGGAATCCATGTACAACTTTCTTCTTACAGTAGTTCCCTTTTGTAGTCATTTTCTTTGTACTCAACATAAATTATATAGAGGTCGCATATAATTTTTATAGAAACTCACCATTTAATTACTAGACTCATAAAAACCTTAAAAACTATTCTTTCCATACATTAGTACACACATATAGGTTTATCTGGTTCTTTTCTGGGTAAGAGTTCCTTAAGATAATACATGTTTAAAAGTAATAAATTACACAAATACTTATCTGAATGTGCAATTTTCTGATGATGTCCACCAACCATCAAGAGAGGCGATTACGCCGTTCTCTTTCCCCCATGCTCCACACCTGAGAGGTACAAGTTGGCAGTAATTTCTGCTGTGACCTCAAGACTCCAAGTGCAGTCAGTACCAGAAATTCTTAGGAATGCTCAGGGATTTCCACTAGTCTCTACCAGCTCAGGAAAATTCTCCACTCTCTCCTAAGTCTATGAACATAACCCCTTTTCCTCACTGGGATATGACTTATATCCTTAGAGGAGAAAGTAACTGTTCAAACTGTCCCAACCTCCTCTCAGTTCTTGGAATACTTTTACATCAACCTTTTTACTTTTTATGGAACTGTTTGTCCATAACCAATTTATTTTTCATATTAACAACAAATAAAATTAAACTTTTCTAGAAAACATTAAATATCTCAGTCTTTTCTTTTTAAAAATAACAAAATGTCATTTCACTAGTTAACAACTAGTTAATATTAAATGCAGCTGTCACAATGTATGAAACTTTTCTTGAAATCCATAGAATATATTATTTATAATATATATGAAAATGTCTTGAAATTCATTATTTGGAATATATGTGAAAGTTTCTTGAAATTCATTATTTGGAATATATGTGAAAGTTTCTTGAAATTCATTATTTACAATATATATATATATATATATATATATATATATATATATATGAGAAAATTTCTTGAAATTCATTCGGTTATTTCTTGAAATCAATTTCAAAATATTGTTCTTAAAATTTCTTGAATTTTTTCTTGAAATTCATTTAAAAACTAATTCATATGTTTCTTGAAATTTTTATTGAAATTAATTTAAAAAATAGTTCATATGTTTCTTCAAAATTTTCTTGAAATTCATTTAAAAAATTCATATTGAAATTCATTATTTAGAATATATATGAAAAATTAGAATATATATGAAAGTTTCTTAAATTTTTTATTGAAATTCATTATTTAGAATGTATATGAAATTCATTTCAAAATATTGTTTATTTAGAATATATATATATATATATATATATATGATGATGATGATGATGATGATGATGGTTAACGTCCACTGAGACCAATCTTTGGTCTATCGAACCTAAAGAAAATAGTTATTTAGTTTGATTTAAGATTTTATTCCTATGCTCAAAAAGCCTGGAGAGAAGCCTCCCGAACTCACTATAATTTTGACATCTTAAAAGGCTAGGAAGGTCAGTATTGCAACAAAGATTATGAAATTGAGCTCTGCTGTGGTTGTCCACGGGGCACTCTAAGAGGAAGTGATTTTCATCCTCGATGTTCATATTCTCACAGAGATGGCAGATCCTTTCCATCCATGGTGTTTTAGGAACTGTCCAACGACCTGTTTCACTATGGAGCTCATGAGAGTTCTTTCTAATCTTGGCTATATTAATTTTCTTCTTTGAGCTAGTTAAAACAGAGAGATACTTTTGATCTTCTAAGGTGGGGTTGATGACCTCCTTATAATACCTTGATTTTCTTTTAGCTGCTAGATCTTTCTCACACCACATTTTTTCTTTGAACTTATAAGTAACAATTTTTTCAATGTTACTGATGTTTTGCAATGCAACATTCTCGTCGATCTCTCCATGGTTTAAACAGGCCTTGGTGTCTTTATACCAACCTCGTTTAAGCCTTAGGTGATTTTGGCTAGAATTTAAAGCTAGCTTAGGAAGTCTATGGTCTCCTATGCTATTGAGCTTATGCTTGTACAATAGAAGCCTAGTCATAGCTAGGCTCTCGATAGGGGAAAGACCCACTTCTATAAGGAGAATAGGATAGGGTGTATTGCTTTTAATTTTGAGGTTATACCTTATAAAAAGCTTCTGGATTTTCTCAATATTTCTCCAGGATTCTCTAGATATGCTGCAACCCCAAACCTCACATCCATATAAGATAACAGGAGTGACTAAAGTTTCAAAGAGGAACTTCTTTCTATCGCACATTATGAGGTTTTCCATTTTACAATTATTTTCAAGACCAAAATAAGCTTTCTACCCCCCATTAATCCTTTTCTGAATGCTATAGTTCTAGTTGAGCTTGCGATGAATATCAATTCCTAGGTACTTGTAAGAAGACACTTCCTCCAAGTTACTATTGTCACACATAAAATTAGTGTAACTGTCCTTCTTGGATTTGATAATCATAACTTTTGTTTTGTCAGTGTTAACATACATACCCATGGTAGAGAAAAAATCATTAAGAAGTCTAAGTTTCTTATCAACATCAGATGGGTACCTTGCGAGAAGAACAATATTGCCAGCATAGAGAAGAAGGATAATGCCTATCCCAAGTAAGATCATGCCAGAACATCCTGCTTCCTCTAAACAACCTTCTAGCTTGTCGATGTAAATGATAAATAGGGTAGGGGAGAGGGGGAAACTTTGTTTAACTCCGATATTACACTTAATATATTTCTACCACCCCTCATTTCTCTTTAACTTGGCAATTTCATTCTCGTATAACCTTATAGCGACTGCTCTTAGATCGAAAGGAACATTTAGCTCTTCCAATCTATTCCATAGGTTATTTCTAGGAATTGTATCGAAAGCCTTTATAAAGTCCACAAAGCAACAAAAAATATTGGATTTATCATTGCGACATTCTTCCACAATGATCCTAAGCATAACGAAGTGGTCCATTGTTGAGTGCTGCCTTCTAAAACCTGCTTGGCCTTTAGCCTGCTTACCTTCACTTTCAAGCCAAATGCTCAACTTATTTTCCAAAATAATACCATATAACTTGGCTAAGAGAGGGCTGATCATTATTGTTCAATAATTAGAGGGGTTATTTTTATCCCCACTTTTAAAAATATGGATAACGAGGCTCTCAGTCCAAGGTTTAGGGAACCCTTGCTTGATCGCTTGGTTGAAAAGCTTGTGGATGTGGGGGATGAGGATAGGACCTCCAATTTTTAAGATTTCTGCCTAGTAACCTTCAATGTCTTTAGCTTTCCCATTTTCCAAGCATTTAACCCCTAAATAAATGTCTTCTAATGAGAAAAATTCTTTCATTGTGAGTAGGGTTTTAAAATCCCTGGAATTTGGAGATTCATAAAGCTTTTTAAGATAGGAATTCCAGTCGTGTAAAGAAATTTAATTATTATCTTTAGTTTTACTAGTTAGAATCTGCCTCCAGAATTTCTTAGGAGCCACCTTAGAGAGGTGTAAGAGATTCTCTTGTATTTTACGAATATATTGCCTTTTTTCCCTTTTAGTTAGGGCTTTGTAGATTTTTGTCTTGTTAATTTTGAGAGATTCATCAACAACTCCCTTAATTTATCTCCTCGCACTTTTACAATATTTGTCTACCCATGGGTTGGTTTTGCTATTTCTTTTATTACTTGAGACTTCAATTGAGAACTTGTTAATAGAATACGAGAGGGTTGTGGTAAAATTATGATAGAGGTCATCTATGTTTTCTATACTAGATAAAGGAAGAAAATTATTTTTTAATTCATTTAGAAAGAGATCGTTTTTATTTCTATCAAAGATTAAGTTCTTTTGACTATAAGGATTATCTTCTATGGGATCTCTATGCATGACAAAATTAAGAGTTATGAGTAAAGGCCTATGATCAGAGTCAGGCTCTTGGTCATCTAAGATGTCAGAATTTATTATTTCATTGTATAAAGGGAGATCGGAAATAACACAGTCTACCACACTCCTGCCAAGCCCATGGATGCAAGTCATCTTGCTAGAATTGGGCCACTTCTTTAGACCGTTGCAAATTATGATATCATGAGCACTACAAAGCTTGACTAGCTTCGACCCAAACAAATTATCCCCGAGGTCTTCAGAGCTCCTTTTGTACCAGCTAGCCAGAGTAAGGTCTTCGTTTAACCAAAGAGGATTGGGTTTGGAATGATTGCTTAGAAGAATAGCTTGGTTGCTATATATATATATATATATATATGAATGTTTATTGAATTTTTTCTTGAAATTCATTATTTAGAATATATATGAAAGTTTCTTTAAATTTCTCTAGAAATTTATTATATAGAATATATATGAAAGTTTCTTGAAATTTATCTTGAAATTCATTATTTAGAATATACATGAAAGTTTCTTGAAATTTTGAATGAAATTCATTATTTAGAATATATATGAATTTCATTGACATTTTTCTTGAAATGAATTTCAAATTATTGTTTTTGAAAGTTTCTTGAATTTTTTCTTGAAATTAATTTAAAAAATAATTCATATGTTTCTTTAAATTTTTCTTGAAATGAGTTTCGAAATATTGTTTTTGAAACTTCCTTGAAAATTTTCTTGAAATTCATTAAAAAATTCATATTTAGATTCATTATTTAGAATATATATGAAATAATTTTTCTTGAAATCCATTTAAAATATTCATATTGAAATTCATTATTTAGAATATATATGAAAGTTTCTTGAAATTTTTGTTTCTGAAAGTTTCTTGAAATTTGTTTAAAAAATAATTCATATTTTTCTTGAAATTAATTTAAAAAATTCATATTGAAATTGATTATTTAGAATTTTGAAATTCATTTAAAAAATAATTCATATGTTTATTGAAATTTTTATTAAAAGTCGTTTAAATTTTTTTTATTGAAATTGATTATTTAGAATATATATGAAAGTTTCTTGATTTTTTTGTTTTTGAAAGTTTCTTGAAATTCATTTAAAAACTAATTCATATCTTTCTTGAAATTCATTTAAACAATTAATATTAAAATTCATTATTTAGAATATATATGAAAGTTTCTTGAATGTTTTCTTGAAATTCATTATTTATTTAGAATACATATGAAATTTTATTGAAAATTTTCATGAAATTCATTATTTATAATATATATGAAATTCATTGAAATTTTTCTTGAAATTCATTTCAAAATATTGTTTATTTAGAATATATATGAACACTACAAGGAAAAGACCGTCTAGCTGAGGTTATAAAGGAGCCTTTTAGTGTTATAAAATTGGCCAAAATTATCAAAAATATTTTTTCTACAAAATCTATTTTTGGTAACGAAGGTTTTGGTAGAGCTTCTAACAGAATTCTAACATAACTAAAAAATTGGGCGGCCGGAGGTTGTTACAGATGTTTTTCTCATCGGTGTGCTATTAAGGTGTAAATGCACTGGTGCATTTTAGAGTAAATGTCCTGGTGCGTATCATCCATACGGTTAGCCTAGGTGGTCGAAGGTGCATGCACCGGGCCGTAAAGGCCTAAAACTACATCGGGGGCACTGTAGGTGATACAATGCCCCGGGCCGTTCTAATTGCTATTGGGATTTGTGCGGTGCCTGTAGGTCATATCAATGCACCAGTTTGTAGTATTATAGAAACAGACTGATGTGCAATATCAAACAAACACACTGATTGTTCTAATTCATATTTTTATAAGTGTGGTGCCCATAGGTTGTACAAATGAAATGGTGAGCAGTCTCACATAAACGCACCGATTCACAATATCGCACAAACGCATTGAGAGTTATAATTGGTATTGGTATTTGTGCGGTGCCCATAGATCGTAGAAGCACACCGGTGCACTTTATCATACAAACAAACTGGTGTATAGTAACTGACACGCACCAGTGTTCATTTTGTATTTTTTAGAAACATCGACCTATGACAGTGAAATTATTGTGACTTTTAAAATTCATTATTCCTCAAAATATGACACATATCTTATAACAATATTCATATCAATTAATTTTTTATTAGTGCATTTGAATGTGATGTTTGGATTAATTTGTTATATCATATCATCAGATTTCACATCTCTTCATTATAATATTTAATCATCCATAAATTTAATCAATGGTGTTACATTTCACAGCAACAGTGGAGAACACAATAGAATAAATTTAAACATGTTTTATTATATATATATGAATAAGACAATGTTTCACATACAAAATGGGACCGTTATTGGTATCCCTTTGTCTTTCAATTGGGACTATGTCCATTACATTAAATAAAATGTCTGATTTCAGAGACAAATATTTCAAAAAATACAACGCCTTGCTTTGATATCAAAACATAATGATCATCATTCTTTGCTTCAACTTCTGTCACTGCTCGAGCTACTTTCATGACTTGAGTTATTTTGAGGAATTTTTTGTTCGTGATGTTGATTATTTTCTTCTCCTTCACCTTCCATATACAAACATAAAAATAAACTATAATGACTGTACATACATTTTTGATAATAATGAAAATTGCAATATTAAATAATATACATCAATGTAAATAAAAAATAAATGATGTACCATAGAAACAATTGACTCATGAACTATACACATTCTTTCAAAACCAAATTTCATGCCATATTTCAAGATTTCATCTGTTGGCGCAGTTCCATACTTTGATTCCTGCAAGTTTTATACCCCATAAAAAATCATATATTTAATATAAAATATTTTTTTGTTCTATTAATTATATATGGAATTAAGTAAAGCAAGATCGATAGATTTTTACAAATTCCACAATTAATTTATGATATGGCAACATATACTCATAACCGATATTTAACCTAATATTAATCAATTCGTCTGATGGTTCTTCTTTGTATGTTAGCACCCGTTAGAAGATATTCAATGATGATTGTTGTCAAAAAACTTAAAATATACAAAAATAAAATCTAGTTAAGTTGTTATAAGGAAGTAACAATTACTCACAAACTTAGATATCAACCCTTTTCTTACTTTTCATCCTATTTTATGTGCTAAATGGGTTCCATTTTCTTTTCTTTTCTACAATGAATACTTGAAAATTAATATTTAAAGCTAAATTGTTTATTTATTGTATCTAATTGAAAAATTCAATGATTTCATATTACATTTGAAGCACATTTTTGTTGAGATGGCTCCTCCTGCGATGAAATATGTTCCATTTATTTGACCATCTCATTGAACAACATTTTGGACATTCCTACTGGCATATTTCTGATATCAGCTTGTTCATCTTTTGAGATTTTCATAATCTTCCTGAAAATGTAACATGACAATAAACTATTTAATTTTTATATTGATATATGAAAATTAAATATTACAAAAGTGATATTTATAAATAATTCTAGAAAAACATTTAAAGGAATATTACTTTTTCCTTCCTTCTTTTTCGTTGTTGTACTATTTTTTATTAAAAGTCTGACATGTCTTGACCAATTCCATGAAAATCTTCCTGTAGTTTAGATAAAATTTGGTTCTTGGAAACCATTTCTTATCAGCCATTTCTTTATCAATATGAAACCTGTATCATATCATTCATTAATATATTTTATAAATAAATCATCAAATTTTCAGGTAAAAAAAATATCAAGAAATTGATGTGCCTTTAATGTTGTACACACGAATGTTGGTGCGTCGTGTTCTGGTGCACCTTTAATGTTGTACGCACCGACGTCAGTGCATCGTGTTCAAAAAGGAGAACTGATGCATTATATGCTCACCAGCGCATCGATTAAAACAAACAAATTAATAAAAATCCCCTGTTATTAGTTTTTGTAGCATATGGTGTCGTGGAGGGGGCGGTGCGACCTATTCTTATAAACGCCCTGCGCAAACAGGGGACCACTGTATGGTGCTCTCTGTCAACAAGGAGACCCAGTACCTTAAACATTAAGTGCTGCGCCAATTAACACATAAAATTAAAAAAATGTTTTTTCCAAATAGTACGTGTGCGGTGCGCTATTATGAAATAGCACACCGATGCCCTATTTTACATATGGCGCACAAAATTAAAAAAAATATGTTTTTATTTTTTTTATTAAATAGTACGTGCATAGTGTGCTATGATAAGACAATGCACTGATGCGCTAGGTTACACAGGGATCACAAATTTAAAAAAAAAAATATTCATGCAAGGGCCAACATGGATTGGGATCCGACTATGCAAGTTGTCCCATGGGTTAGATGTCATAGGCCTATATATATAGCAATACAAACCTTATAAATATAAAATGAAAAGCCCTAATTTTGAAATCATAGAAACAGGAAGAAGCAAGGGTAGAAACAAAAAGAATGAAGGGTTTAGGGTAAAATGGATTTTTGTTTTTGTTTTTGTTTTGTTTTGTTTATTTTTTGTTTTTTGTTTTTTTTTCTTGTTTGTGTTTTTTTTTTGTTTTTTTGTTTTTTTGCTGAAAATGAACATTCAATTTAATTTTTTTACTTACTGCATAAACAATTATGCATAAAATGTAAAAATTAAATAAAATTTAATCATGAGATCGTTTGAAATTCTATGCTATAGAGTTTGAATCACCAGAGGTTTGGAATTCTAAGTGTCTGAATAATTCTATTCGAAAGTATTTTGCTGCTCCATAGTGCTCTCGTGCTCTCTTGCTCCAGGTGTGTCTCGTGCAAATATCCAGCTGAAATTTTTTGCAAAAATAGTGAAATAATGAAAAGAGGTTAGTATTTAAATAATTATTTTATGAAATTTGATTTTTGAAAATATTTTTCTGCCCATTTTTCAATTTACCGCTTTTTTTTTCACTTAAAAAAATAAAGTTGCATTTTTTTTTATTTGCATATTTTCGTCACCAATGCATCAATTAATAACACTGCACTAGTGCATCAATTAATAACATAGAACCAGTGCGAAGTAACTAAAATGAACTGGTGCGGTCAACTGTACATTAGCACCGATAACAATAAGTCCATTTTTGAGGCACCAAAATTACTTTTAGTGGTGTACACCAAAATTTATTGTTTATTTTGCTCAAATGTAGGGAAAAAATATAATAATTATATCAAATGGACAATTATTTAAAATCTAGCTCATTCCATAATATTTCTCAAAGTTGATCGCGGAGTTCTCCTTATCCATCTCGAGACGTAATATTTACTTTAGATTTTATTTATATTTTCATTATCTAATTGAATTTATCTTTTTTATCCATGTCAATTAGCTTAATAAAATTTATAATGTATACAAATTTGCAGGTTCATGCAGATTCAAAATTGATTTCAGATGCACGAAATATTCAAACAACTCCAAAACGTCGAAAGCTCTTATCAGGAGCAGCATACCACAAAGTGCATTTGGTAGATGAAAATGGACAGCCGCTTCACCCTGCCAATTGTAACAATATTTCATCTTCTAGCCGCAATCCCAAGACAATGATGGTAATAATAATTGTTTTGTATATTGATGTAATTATTTCAAATTCAAACCAATTAATTATGCATTGCCAATGCTCTTACTAATTGATATCATAGATTTTGTACTAATCATGTTCAAATATATTTTTTGAAATTATTCGGATTCTAGTAATCATGAGTGACCTACCTACCATCTTCCGTTGCACCCCACAACAATTTCAAATCGAGAGAAGGATGAATTAAGAGAAAAAATCGGAGAGGAAAGATACCAAAAATGGTTGAATCAACCACTGATTCAATTCCCACTACGTCCAGATTCACCAATTAGGAATGAATATAGAAATAGTAGTTCTTCACAAGTTGGCAATGGAGGGAATCAAATAGAGGTTAGTATGGATGATTATTTAAGGGATACAATTGCCATGGAGACAATGTTGCTAGATGCATTCCAAAATGATGATTAGATAGGGGATGATGCTCATATCGCTGACACCTTTTTCGAAAGCCTTAAATTTTCTTCCACCACCCCTCTCTTTAGACATGGTGGTCAGTCAAAGTCTACCTAGTTGGGTACAACGATGTTGCTTTACAACTTGAAAGAAAATTTTGGCTTGTCGAATGCATGGTTCTCAGAAATTTTGAGGTAAGTTACCATAAATTCCTCCCTTATTTATTTTTTATAAATATAATCACACAATGAACATTACAAATGGTCAATTTTATGAACGTTAATAATTATATCGGCATTAATGTACATTCAATATTTTTTGTGATCATCAACTATAGGTTATTCAAAGATAAGGTTCTTTCGAGTGATAATGTCTTGCCCGATAGCTGCAAAGAGGCAAAGAAATTGTTGAAAATGTTGGGTGTTGAGTACATATCATAGCATGCATGTCCAAATGATTGTATTCTATATATAGGAGAATATGCAGGCAAAGAGATATGTCCAAAATGTGGGCATGATAAGTATGATAAATAAAAAAAAAGGGTAAATCATGTGGTCCTCCTTTTAAGATATTGAGGCACTTGCCTATAATCCAAAGGATTCAAAGGCTATTTCGTTGCAAATAATTAGCTATGTTGTAGGGATGGCATGCCTCACACAGAAGTGAGTAGGGATTTATGCAAATCCCAGCTAATTCAATAGCCCTGAAGCATATAGAGGATACATGGCCTGAAAAATTCAAGAATGAAGTACGGAGTCTATGACTCAGCATAACCATAGATGGAGTCAACCCATATTCCCTCCAGAACACCAACTATTTTGTTTAGCCTGTAGTAGTGATTAATAATAATATCACCCCTTGGTTTTTCGTGAAGAATGAACATATTATGTTAGCTGTCATAGTCCCTAGTAGAAGACAAGTGAAGAATATGGATGTCTACTTACAACCACAAGTAGATGAATTGAAGGAATTATGGGATGGGATAAATGTATATGATGTATCAAGACCCATCGCAGTAGAGAGGAGTTTTACGTTGTATGGCATATGTGCTTACACGACACATGATTATCCAGGCTTAGGAGTTTGCTCTGGTAAATTACATTTTTATTGATTTGTTTATATACGTAACAATATTCTTTTGCATACTAATTATTTAATTCCTTATAATTGTTCTGATCTTCATGATATTATTTAACGTGCCATGCATATAAATTGTATACAATAATCTCGTATGTCTTGTAACAAAATAATATTTTGGATGTAAATGTTGTGGACCCTCTCTGAAAGCTAGATGGTCCAACTACCTATCAAAGCCAGTGTATGACTGCTCCAGGGTATTCCTCCCAGAATAACACCCTTATAGCAGAGCAACATCTACTTTAAATGGTAAATGAGAGAGAACCAAAAGCCCTCTAATAATGACACCAACTGAATGACAATGAGCATATGAGAGAGAGAAGGAGAAGTAGTTCATAGAAATGTTCGATTCAAATGGGGATCATATGTTCGATGATCCATAATTATTTGACACCTATGTTGAGAAATTTCCCATTGGGCTGAAAAGAAAATCTATCTTTTACAACCTCCCATATTGGGAGCATCTTAAGATTACCCACTTATTATATCCCATGCATATATTTAAAAAAATTTCATCTTCTTTATGGATGCACATATCATCGAAAAAGTGACACATTGGCTATTAGGAAAGATCTTATTACTTCAAAAGCTAAAAAGAAACATTCACCAAGACGATTAGAAAGTACAGGATTAGAGGTAGGCACTGGTCCCTCTAATTCATGGTATTTCAAAGAAGGTGATGTCCCATGGATTTTTAAAAAATATGATCTTACTTTGGCAAAGGAATTTATAATGGGTGTGAGGGTGCCGTCTTCATATGGGTCTTCACTACGACATTGCTTCACCATGGATCACCATTTGTCATGTTGAAATCACATGACAATTTGAATATTCTAAGAGTACGTATAATTTCAAAAGCATGATTTTATTATTTGTTATATTAATAAATTTTATCCCATGCAGGGATGATAAAACATAACTAATTTCTATATTACTGCATGTGTTTATAACTTTGCAGTTTCATTATCCTTTTTTCATGTGTGGGTATGTGAAACATGAATTCCCCCATGAATTAGGACATGCCATATCTAAATTATCTGCATTTGTACATTGGATCATGTCAAAGGAGATTCATGTGGCTAGCATTCCATAGTGGCGTCAAGAGATAGTTGAGATTGTTTGTATGTTTGAGAAGGAATTACTGACGAGTTTCGTGGACTTGCAGGTTCATCTTCTAATCCACCTAGTAGATGAGGTTGAATTAGCTGGGGTGGTTTCTTGTCATTGGATGTTCTTCTTAGAGAGGTACATGAAGAAATTGAAAGGTTTTGTTCGACAAAGGGAAAAACTTGAGGGGTCTATGGTAGAGGGGTACATATCGTATGAGTCTTTCTATTATGTCAGTGAGTACATCAAGAAAATCAACAAAAAACCAGGTGCGGTGATTTGGGACGATGAAAGGGATGAAGAAAAAAGAGAAGGGGAGTTGCTCCAAACGAATGGAAAAAAGCGCTTGATAAAGATTAAGCGACTTATAATTTTTCAAATTAAAAAAAAGTAAATATTCATGCTGAACTTCGATATAATGTATATTTTGATCTCTATGTACTATATAATGTTGGCTTGATTTCATCAGCGAATGAAAAAATTGAAGCAATTAATAAATTCGTTCTTTACAATTCCGAAGCGACACAACTGTGGGTCGCATTGTACGAACAAAAGAGGATGAAATGGGATAGTGACAGGAAATAATTTTGACAGTTGAATGGTAGAAGTGTGCCTTATCCCGATCATTTAAAAGAAAATATGCCAAAAATATGCCCCAACATTTGGGTTTCTGACAAATTAAGAGAGAAATATGGTGCAACCGGTCGTTACCTGCGTGCTGAAGAGGATGCACTAAACATAGGGATTGGGTGCACCAAATCGGTAGTAATACATTTAATTTATATGTACATTTGAAACTTGATAATGCACCTTTCAAATGTAATTACATCTATATTTCATATTTTAATTGTTGGGTTTTTATAAGCTGACACATGACATTATGATTTTTAAAATTTTTAGTAGGTGTATTTTTTCCCATCTATGTGGGAATATGGACACCATTTTTGCACAAAAAATGCCTATGATGGACACATGACACAAGAATGTGGAGTGGAAGTCGATTTTGATCAATCTAGTCGATCTAGCCATCATGATCAAAACCTAGTACGAGGGACGTTAGGTTACGTAAAAAAGATACAAGTGATCATTGAAGTGGATTTCTCTTCTTTCCAATGTGTTATTTTTAGGTGAAAGTGGTGGGACACCTTTGATCGTAATAATGTAAAGGAGTATCGTGATAGTAGGTTGATATGTATAAACTCTAGAAAGATGTGGATGAAGCTAAGGAGCCCAATTTTTTCCCCAAACACTGCAACTATGTTTTTTTTTACATAGATGTGTTGGATAGGGATTGGTGGTTCGTATTGAGACATGACCCTAGATAAAAACATATTTTTGAGAACAATAGTGTTATCATGCCAAGAGAGCTAGAAGATAATGAGGTGATCATGAGAATCGAGAGTGATATGGCACATGTGTTATTTCATCAATACTTATACTTTTTAAGATGGGTTTTTATAAAGAAGATTTAATTACCTTATAACTTATAAGATTTTTTTTTAGAAACATTATAATATGTATTTTGAATTAATTGGTAATTTGCATTGTGTTAATGTTAAAATCAATATTTCACTTGATAATTTGCAATTATGTTGATCTCAAAATAAATGGTGTACTGTATAAAGGTTTTTTTTTTGGTATGTAAGATCATAATAAAATAATGATAATTCTAAAGTACATGAATTCATTTGCATTATTTTCTAAACTTTACTTTTTTACAAAAAATTATATTATTCTAGATTTATTATTTTACAATTATTTACAAATTTACAAATTTACAACTTTAAAATTTTTAATAAAATCATTTCACATTAATACAATTAAAATTTTCACATTAATACAGTTAAAATTTTACAAATATTTTACATACAGTTACAATTACAATTGCAATTTTACAATTTCACATACAATTACAATTACAATTTTACAATTACAATCATTTCACAGTAATACAATTAAAATTTTACAAATATTTTACATACAATTAGAATTAGAATTAGAATTAAAATTTTAGAATTTTACATAAAATTTACAATTACAATTACAATTTTACATATATACCATTACAATTACAATTTTATAATTTTACCTAAAATTACAATTACAAATATAATTTTACAATCACAATCATTTCACATTAATACAATTAAAAAATTACAAATATATTACATACAATTAGAATTAGAATTAGAATTAGAATTACAATTTTACAATTTCACATACAATTACAATTACAATATTTACAATTATAATTTTAGAATTTTACATACAATTACAATTACAATTGCAATCATTTCACTTTAATACAATTAAAATTTTACAAATAGTTTACATAAAATTAGAATAAGAATTAGAATAAGAATTACGATTACAATTACAATTTTACAATTTCACATAGAATTACAGTTAAAATTAAAATTATAATATTTACAATTACAATTTTAGAATTTTACATACAACTACAATTACAATCACTTCACATTAATACAATTAAAATTTTACAAATATCATACATACAATTACAATTACAATTAGAATTACAATTACATTTTAACAATTTGACATACAATTACAATTAAAATTACAATTACAATTACAATTACAACTACAATAAAAATTACAATTACAATCATTTCACAATAAATTAAATATCACAATTACAATTAAGATTTTACAAATATTTTACATACAATTACAATTCAAATTAAAATTACAATTAAAATTAAAATTACAATTTTACAATTTACATACAAGTAAAACTAAAATGTCAATTACAATCACGAAATAATACTTAATAAATATCAGGATTTAATATTAAATTATATAAACATCAAGATCGTGATAACCATCGTACAAACATCATATTCGACTAAAAAACACATTAAAATTCGCTAACATCATCTAATCATCATGATCATGATCATCCAACAAGACACAATTAGCATTGTATAACATCATCACAACACAAACATCAAATATACATCTCATGTCAAATAACGCTATCACATACACATCTATTTGCAAGCTACACATTAAATCAAGATATCTAACATGACCTAATAATATATACATCATGATGATCACCAACATGTAAATTAAGTACAACTGCAACATGAGCATAAAATAAATGGACCATATATATATATATATATATATATATATATATATATATATATATAGATATATATAATGAATGCCAAAAATATACAACTATAATATAAATGTCAAATATTAGTCGGTGGTACATCATCAATAGTGGTACTAGTCGAGGCCTGCTTAGTCAATGGCACAGCCTCGACAAGCTCAGATAGATGTCGATCATCGCGTGTCTACTGATATGGTGGTGCCTCATGTTGATCAAGATCAATTGTCGACTGCTCATGATGACTCGACATGGATGGTCTAGCCTACTCAAGATCATGAGTACTACTGGATGCTACGGGTTGATGATCATGATGACTCGACGTGGATGGTCCAGCTTCCTCATGATTATGAATGTTGGATGTTGCAGGCTGAGAAGGCTGACTCGACATGGATGGTCCAGCCTGCTGATCATGATCATGATTGCTGGTCGATGCTGGAGGCTTCTCATCTGTAGCACGAGGTGAATGATGATCACTCCCTTGATCTTGATCATCAGATGATGCGTCACTGCTCTATTTTCGACGTAATGCATCTCGACCATGCCTACGTCAAAGGACCCTCCTCAACCGCGTCACTAAGCTAGTAACTCCTATGAAATTCCGCATCAGGGTGAAAATGTCATGTGGCATGGATCTCCACATCTCTACCAGCCTGGAATCAACCTGTATCTCTCTCATAGTGGCAGGCCTAACTCCCCCCTCCACAAGCAGTGCACAAAGTTGGTCGCCCAACTCCATCCTAAATATAGTGTCAGGCCTACGCCTCGCAATACTAGATGGTACCTGTACAACATGAGGACCAGGTCTGTCTGCACCGGCCTGATCCTCAGCATCTACCATCTCCTGATCATCATCAGGATCTATACCTGGATCATTTGGTCGTGGTGGCATCTCATCTCCATCAAATGACCCAATGTCTAGAAAATATACATAAGTACATAAAAATAATTATACAATTTCATTAAAAAATCTAATAAAAAACAAGTTAAATAACATGTTAGAATAAATTTAAAGAAAATAGTAATATTACCTCTATCATCCGGCTCGTCATATGTGAAGAGGATGTTGGAACACCCTCGCCAATCCAAACCATCATACAGACAAGGGACCAAAACGAAGGGATGCTCATCAACACTGGCTAGCAACTCCAGTGCATCATGTGATGTCCTCATAGAAAAATATAACTCACCTCTCTTGGGCATCATCTGTCCCCACATTTGCATCTGTACATGCAACATTGACCTACGAGGCTGCAGAAAAAAAGTAGGCCTCTTCTTCAGAAACCTCTCAAAAAATAAACAAAATAGCTCTGAAGAGAAAGGGAAGTTCAACCTGCCTTTTGCCTGAGCATGACATCTATCTAAAGCTATACAGAACTGCAGCAAAAAATGGTAGACCACTTCACAAGTCGTGGCACCTATAATAAAGAATCAACATAAAATAGAAGTGGGAAACTGATGCATTGAATGTCGCTGGTATGGTATGAAATGGTCAAAATAAGTAGTGAGAGGCACCTCACCTCCTCTCCACCAAATGAAGCAATACCTAAGTGACCTCCAGAGACTTGAAAATCTACAGGAGACACTATATCCATGCTAATGTATCTATGGGAGTACACCAACTGACTCCCTGTTGCATAGCCAATAGGGCCCTCTTGGAATAAGGAAAAATACACCCCTCTCCTTGATAGGCTAGTAATGAAATAGATGTCCTCTTTAATGGGCACATACCACTGGTTAGGACCAACTCAGAAAGCCTATCGGTGGGCATTCCTGATGCAGGAGCGTCTAAACCCTCCTAAATCAAAGAAGAATTCAAAGAAGAGCAAAGAGTACGTGGATCAGAGGAGCTGTATCGAAGGAGAAAATAGGGGAAATCTGTTCTAAAATAGATTTAAAATAGATTTAAAGTGGATATGCCTCGAGATGACTTACCATTGTTATCTGCGTGCATGTATTTTGGAGAGTTTTCGTTGGAGAAAAATAAGGAGAGGATCGGATTGGATCGATCCTTCCTATCTAATGCTTCTTATATAAATGTAATGTGATAAGGGTGTGATAATATATTTGTTTTGTGAGGAAATTGTGAGTGAGTAAAATGTAATCGAGCGTGAGCTCATTTCTAAGGCTGAAAGGCCTTAATATGTAACTATACTGTATAATATATAGAAGCCTGTTCTAGTGTATGTCGTGTACGTTTATATGTGTTTTACAATTGAGTTAATTTCGTGTCGTGAGCTTGTCGATCGACATCGATCACTTCAGGATCGATGGCGATCTACATATTGTTTAACTGTTATTGGTCTGTGAAGGCGAAGTTTATATGAACAGCCTAGCGAAATTGTAATAGCGTATTGTATAGAGGGCGACTGTGTATTATGAATATCATCGTATGGAGTGGCATAGATTGTTGAATAGCGTTGAGTGTCAATGAAGAGGCGATGTGGATACGTGGAGCTGGTAAACGTCCAATGTCGATAAAGGGAAGATCGATTGCAGATTGCAGGTGGATAAGGGTTGATGCACAGGATCCGTTGGATCTTTGTGATCAACGGAGCATGTGAAATCGCGTGTGAATGGAGAAGGCGTTCCATATAAAGATGGATCACGGAGGCGAATGTATTAAAATGTGTTTGATGGAGGATCGGAGTATTGGAATTGGCATTGGATCGGAGCAGCGGAGAATGTGAAGAATCGGAGTTGGACGTAGCTGTGGACCGCCGAGGTTTATAGGGGCGGTTGTATTATTTTTAAACCCATATATTGATGTGTATGGCGCGGGTTTTCAAACCTTAACGCCTATATTAATGATTACAATGGTTATTTAGAATCCCATTAAGGGGATGGCCGATTTATAAAGATCCACGTTACAAAATGAGAAGTTTAAAACGCTTCCAATTACGCATAGTGGGCCATAACCCACAGGCCCAGGTTCGAATTTTATACATGCAAGGGGATTTTGGGCTTACCCCAAGATCTCTTTTCATCAATTCCACCTGTGGGTAAGATGTCGCAAAAACCCATCATGGCCTTAGGGATGTAGCCTCCTCATATAACTTGAGGAGGCCTATCTCCATTAGGAGCGCCTAGGTGGCTGCTGTAATAGGGCAAGGGTACATATCTTTGTCCCTATCTTGTGCGTCCCACAAGTGAACCACATTATACTGGCCCACCTATTTTTGTTTTTGTTCCCTCTCTTCTCTACATTGACGTCGTTGAATGATTGACATATTAAATATAATTTTTTATTAAAATATACATGTATTTCGGACTATAAATATATATATATATATATATTTTTTTTTTTTTTGAAAAAATAACAACAAAAACAGTCGGTGTGCCACAAAAAACACGCATGCACCGGTAATGCTGCATCATTTTTTACTGCGCACCGGAGCTAGTGCACTTGGAAATTTTCAGTGCACCGCCCTCCTGGCATTGTTACAAGGTCAACGTTGCAGTGGTATAACATACCACACCGTTGACTATGTAACAATTCCAGGAGGGCAGTGCACTGACCAAACTATGCGCTCGGGGTATATAGTTTAGGAAGTGCACTGCCCTCCTAACATCACTACATAGTTAACGGTGTGGTCGTTTTCATGACCGCAACATTGACTATGTCCATTTTGGGAGGGCAGTGCACTGACAAAAATACTCGCCCAGGGGCAGAAATTTCCGTCAACGCACTGTATTCCTGCAATTTGACATGGTCAATGGTGTGGTTGGGTAACCGACCGCACCACAATTTTTAAAATTTTAAAAAATCACAGTGCGTCGTTTTGGTACTTCCTTGGAATTGGTTTGGATACCATTAGCACCGGTCTTGGTGCGACCTTTAAATTTACAGGCAACATTGCAAACCGGTGCGAGCCGAATGGCTCGAGCGCACCGGGTGGGAATTTTTTTTTTGAAAATAAGGTGAATTTTAAGTTAATTTAGAAAAATAATCCGCTAAAAGGTTTCATTATCAAAAAACAAGTAAAATAACTAGACATTTGGCCGTCGAGGAGGCATATTGGCTGTAGAATTTGTAATACTAAATTTTCTCACTGTTTTGCAAAATTCGAAATAGAGATGGTGGGCAATGGACAACAACAGTGTGTGTAATGGGAGCACCAATGGCAGGGCACCTCACACAAGGTAAATTTTCTCCAGTGCTTGAGAGCTCTGGAGAATTGATGCGGGGGTTTTCTAGGCGCGCCGAGATGTTTAAGTTTTGGCGCGGGGTTTTAGGACGCACAAATGCTGAATATTTTTAGAGCACCGGTGTGCTACAGTAATGAGATGCACCAGGCGGGTTTGTATCGAGCGCATGGTGTCCTGGTGTGCCATTTTTTTGTACGCATCAGTTCTTTCTCTAGTGGAATGCACCGATGCGGTTTATGACTCACACCGGAAAAAAAACATCCGCAAAAACCTCCACCTGCCAACCTCCTCTAGTAACTTCTACTACAAATGGATGTCTCAGCTATTTTTTTAAGGGGTTCCTCAAAAACATCCATTAGAGGGTCTTTTCCTTGTAGTGGAAAGTTTACTGAAATTTTTCTTAAAATTCATTATTTAGAATATATATGAAATTCTTTGAAATTTTTCTTGAAATTCATTTCAAAATATTGTTTCTTGAAAATTTTCTAGAAAATCATTATTTAGAATATATATGAAAGTTTCTTGAATTTTTTCTTGAAATTCATTATTTAGAATATATATGAAAGTTTCTTGAAATTTTTAATTAAGTTCAGTATTTAGAATATATATGATGTTCATTGATTTTTTTCTTGAATTGAATTTCAAAGTATTGTTTTTGACAGTTTCTTGAAATTCATTTAAAAAATAATTCATATGTTTATTAAAATTCATTTAAAAAATTCATATTGAAATTCATTATTTAGAATATATATGAAATTTTCTTGAAATTTTTCTTGAAATTTATTATTTAGAATATATATGAAAGTTCCTTGAAAATTTTCTAGAAATTCATTATTTAGAATATATATGAAAGTTTCTTAAATTTTTTCTTGAAATTCATTATTGAAAGTTTCTTGAATTTTTCTTGAAATTAATTTAAAAATTAACTCAAATGTTTCCTGAAATTTTTCTTGGAATTCATTTAAAAAATAATTCATATGTTTCTTGAAGATTTCCTTGAAATTCATATTGAAATTCATTATATATATAAATATATATATATATATATATATATATATATATATATATATATATATATATATATATAGATGAAAGTTTTTTGACATTTTTCTTGAAATTAATTATTTAGAATATATTGAAATTCATTGAAATTTTTCTTGAAATGAATTTCAAAATATTGTTTTTGAATTGAAATTCATTATTTATAATCTTGAAATTCATTTAAAAAATAATTCATATTTTTCTTGAATTCTTTTTGAAATTCATTTAAAAAATTCATATTGAAATTCATTATTTAGATGATGATGATGGTTAACTTCCACTCAAACCAAACTTTGGTCTATCAAACCTAATGAAATGAATTATTTATTTTGTTTTAAAATTGTATTCTTATGCTCAAAGATCTTGGAGGGAAGTGTCTCAATATCACTATAATTTTGACATTTTAAAAGGCTAGGAAGGTCGGTATTGCAACAAAGATTATGAAACTGAGATCTAGTGTCGATGTACGTAGGGAACTCTAAGAGGAAGTGATTTTAATCCTCAATGTTTATATTCTCACAAAGATGACAGATCCTTTCCACCCATGGTGTTTCAGGAACTGCCCAACGACCTGTTTCACTATGGAGCTCATGAGAGTTCGTTCTTATCTTGGCTATATTAATTTTTTTTCTTAAAGCTAGTTAAAACAGAGAGATACTTTTGATCATCTAGAGTAGGGTTTATGACCTCCTTACAATATCTTAAGATTCTTTTAGCCTCTAAATATTTCTCACACCACATTTTCTCTTTAAAATTAAAAGCAACAATATTTTTAATGTTATTAATATTTTTCATTGCAACAATTTTGTCGATCTCCTAATGGTTTAACTAGGCCTTGGTATATTTATACCAACCTCATTTGAGCCTTAGTGGGTTTTGGCTAGAATTTAAAGCTAGTTTAGACAGCCTATGGTCTCCCATGTTATTGATTTTGTGCTTGTACAATAGGAGCCTAGTCATAGCTAGGCTCTCGATAGGGGAAAGACCCACTTTTATAAGGATAATAGGATAGGGTGTATTGCTTTTAATTTTAAAGATATACATTATAAAAAAATTCTAGATTTTCTCAATGTTTCTTCAGGATTATCTAGAGATGCTGCAACCCCAAATGTCACATCCATACAAGATAACAAGAGTGACTAAAGTTTCAAATAAGAGCTTCTTTTTATCCCACATCACAATGTTTGGCGCTTTATAATTATTTTCAATACCAAAATAAGCTTTCCACACTCCATTAATCCATTTCTCAATGATATAGTGCCAGTTTAGCTTGTTATGAATATCAATTCCTAGGGATTTGTAAGAAGACACTTCCTCCAAGTTGCTATTTTCATACACAAAATTGGCATAAGTTTCTTTCTTGGAATTTATAATCAAAACTGAAGTTTTTTCAGTGTTAACAGTCATACCCATGGTAGAGAAAAAATCATTAAGAAGTATTAGTTTATTATCAAGATCAGATGGGCAGCTTTCCATAAGAACAATATCGTTAGCATAGAGAAGAAGGATGATGAATATTCCAGCTAATATCATGCTAGCACAACCTGCTTTCTCTAAACAACCTTGTCGATGTAAATTCCAAATAGGGTAGGGGAGAGGGGGAAACCTTGTTTAACTCCAATATTACACTTCATATCTTTCGACCACCTCCCATTTCTCTTAAAATTGGCAATTACATTTGTTGAGATTGCAACAAGATGATGAGCTTAGTGGAAAGAAGTCGCCTTCACTAAGTGTGCCCGCAGGCTATTTTTGGCGCAAAGTCTATTTTTAGACTATGTCTATTTTTAGACATATGGATCATGTTCTATGAGTTGTAGGATGCTATTTGTGGATGGTTGGTCAAGTCGGAAAAAATAGATGGACTTCTATTTTTAGACATACTGGGCGGAATCTATTTTTAGATTGCCAGTCTAAAAATAGATATGTCGAATATTATTAGCTCTTAATAATATTGGACTCTAAACATTATATTATCCTCTTGGAGCACTTCAGTTAAGTGCACAGATGTGGCACATGCAGCTGACAGAAGGAATTACGCCATTCCTGAGGGTCAAGTGGAGCTATTGCATGGAGACTTCAGTTAGAACTCATGTGACAGAGTTTGGTGGAGTTGATTGAGGAAGTTAGTGGAGTTGTATTCAGTTTAACTCAATTAAACATAGTTGAGCTAGTTGTATTCCGTTTAACTAGTGATACAATTAGTGAGAGGTGTGAATTAATTATTAATTAATTCACTAATTATAAACTTTCATTAATCAAATAAAGAATGCATTTAGTTAACCGGTGCATGGACGATTTGAGTGGAGACCGGTGCGAAATAGGTGAAAGCGCGGGTTAACTATCAGTTGTGAGCTATACGTGCTATTTGCAACAAACGGATAGAGTGGAGTAGCCCATGAGGAAGTTGTGCGGTTTAAACCGAGTGATTTATCTTTGCTTTTTAATGAAGCCATCCCATAGCATTGATTACACAATAGAGGCTGGCTATCAAGTGGCTAAGCATTGGAGCATGTGTTTTGCTAGATATGACTTGATAGTGTGTAGCAATTGAGGGTGTGCATGAGAGCTTGTGAGGAGCTTTGTACAATGATTGTTACATGATTTCCATGACATATAATATATAGATAGTTGGGGTTTTGAGCTTTAATCTTTCCCATTAAATATTTTGTTCATATGTGTGATTGTTTGTGGTTTTAATGTGTGCATGCAATTGATTTTATTTCCGCATGTGATGATCAATGGTAGAAGAGATTCTGTATTATGCATGAAGCTAAAATAGTGTGTGATCAGGAGAATCTTGGTGGATAACATATCGGTTATTCAAATTTCTACAAAATTCTCGTATAACCTGTGGCTCCCAAAGCTCAGGAACCTTTAGCTCTTTTAATCTATTTCCATGGGTTATTTTTAGGTATAGTTTCGAAATACTTTCTAAAGTATACAAAGCAACAAAGAGATCCATGTTCCGAGAGGGACGGGATGGAGCGGTACTGAATGTGATGGGTTGAAGGAGTTCATAGATGCAGAAATTCCAAAACCTGCTTCTAGCGATGCTGCCGCACTTGACGCATGGCAAAAGAAGACAACAAAGTGTCGAAGGATTCTATTGGAAGGTGTGGAGGATCACATAGTATCTAGCCTTCATGGTAAAGCTTCTCCATTCTTGATGTGGAAAGATTTAACAAATTTATTCCAAAGCAAGAGTGATCAGAGGAAGTTGGTGCTCAAGGATAAACTCAGGAACATAAAGATGGAGAAAGGCGACGGTATGCCCAAGTACCTCACGAAGTTTGTCCAATGCAGGGATGAGCTAGGAAGTGTAGGGGTGACTGTTGATGATGAGGACTTGGTGAGCTTGGCTCTCCTTGGGCTTTTCAGAAGAGTTGGCATTCCTATGGGACTGCAGCCGATGGTCGGGAGAATTGCCGGGATGCCAGGCGCGACTTTGAGTGGGATCTTGTGCAGAGGAATAAGGCGAGTCAGGATGGATCTTCATCCAAGAAACTTTGATAAAAGGGAATTGTGCTTTGGCTGCCAAAGAAAAGGGAAGAGCAAGAAAGCTTCTCATTAGGTACGAAAGGAAAGAAGCAGGACATGTCCAAGGTGAAGTGCTTTCACTGTCACCAACACGGACATTATGCCACAAATTGTCCGCAGAAGAAGAAAAATAAGCAGGCTGCTGGATCTACAGTTGGAGAGGCCTTAGCCTCACAGTTTGAGCTAGATTTTTTGATGATCGCATGCTTGGTCTCAAGTGTGATGGGTTCAGTGTGGTTTCTGGACAGTGGTGCGTTTTTTCACATGACAGGAGATCGAGATTTGTTTACTGATCTAGATGAGAAAGATATTGGAGTGCACATCGAGATGGGCGATGATGGTAGATACAGTGCGATCGGTATCGATACCATTTCCTTTGAGAGGGAGTCTGGTAAACCCTTCGTATTGAAGAAAGTGATGCATGTTCCAGGACCGAAGAAGAATCTTATCTCTGTGGCGATGTTAGAAGACAAGGGATATGATGTTGTATTTAGCGAGGGAAAGGATTTCCTGTGTAGTAAGGTAACAGGTGAGACTCGGAGGATAGGGGTTCGAGTTAAGAACCTTTATCAATTGCAGGTAGATGGCTGCGCAACAATGGCAGGCAAGGCAGAAGGAGTGGTGAGCCGGGATGATGACGAGTTGTGGCACCGGAGATTGGGCCACCTTCACCATGGAGCTTTGAAGATACTATAGCAGATTTCTACTGGGCTTCCTAAAGGCACTCTTGCGCAGTCAGATCAGTGCACGGGGTGTACCTTGGGAAAATTTGTGAAAGCCACCTTTCACGAGAAGGATAGTCGCGCCACGACGATCCTTGAGAGAATTCACACAGATGTGTGTGGACCTTTCTCAGCATCTTCGACAGAAAAGCACAAGTATTATGTGATATTTGTTGATGATTTTTATCGTAAGTGCTGGCCCTTATTCATGCAGAAGAAGAGCGATAAATACTCAAAGTTCTGTGAGTTCAATGTTGAGAATGCAGCAAGATGATGGAGCTTGGTGAAATGAAGTCGCCTTCACTAAGTGGGCCCACAGGCAAATTCTGGCGCAAAGTCTATTTTTAGACTATGTCTATTTTGAGAGATATGGAGCATGGTTCGGGGATTCCAGTTTGAGATTCTTGGAGCATTGGTCATGTTGGTAAAAATAGATGAGACTCTATTTTTTAGGTCGAAGAGGTCGAAGGCTATTTTTAGACTTCCTCTCCTAAAAATATGGAAGTCAAATATTATTTACCCTTAATAATATTTAGACTATAAACAACAGTTTACTCTCTTGGAGCACTTCAGTTCGAGCTACAGAAGTGGCTCATGCATCTGACAGAGGAATCATGTGGTTCCCAAGGGTTTGATGGTATCATGCATGGTTGACTTCAGTTGGACTTCAGTGGCAGAAGTTTGGAGGAGTTAATGAGACAGATAGTGGAGTTGTGTTCTGTTTATTTTAGTTGAACTAGTTGAGATTAGTTTAACTAGCTAATCAATTAGTTATGAGTGGAGTGAATTAAATATTATTTAATTCATTAATTAGTAACTCATTATTCAACTCAAGAACACATCACTTCACTACAGTGCATGATCAGTTCAGTGGAGACCAGTGAAAGAGGTAGATGAAAGGGTGGAGTTAGCTATCAGTTGTGACTATACTGTTGCTATTTGCAACACACAGATAGGTGGAGTAAGCCCATGAGGATTGCAAAGTTCAGGCTGGTGGTTTATCTATATAAAGAGGCCATCCCATAGCATTGAAACACGCAATAGAGGCAAGGCAATTGGCGGTGAGTTTTGAACCAGTAACATGTTCAAAACCAAGCTAGTTTGTGTGTAACTTCATGAGATAGTACTGAGTACTTGTGAGGAGTATTGTACTGAGTTGTTACATGATTTATCCATTATAATATACACAATAGCTGCGGGGTTTTCAGCTATAATCTTTCCCCATACATACTGTGTTAATGTGTATGATGATTTGATGTGTTATCACTTGATTTTATTTCTGCATGTTTGATGATCTGAGTGGAAGAGATTATGTGTTGCATATAAATTCGAATTGTATGTGATCAGGATAGTCTCGGTGGATAATTAATCATTATTCAGCAAATTTCTATATGGTATCGGAGCTATTGAAGCAGAGATTGATCATCACAGTGATTACAAACTTATTTCGGTAGACAGAGTCTGCATGCGGGCCAGGTAGCCTCCGGATTCATCTTTCTTCGGAAAGTGAAAGGTCTGGTAAATGCCCCTTGCAGTCAATCTCTGTGCTAGAAATAATTTGTTCTCGCAGATCTAGAGCGGTTGAGCTTTGAGGTGGAATTCGAAATTTTGCAGCAGTTTTGTTTTCTTGGTGCCGGTGTTGAAAATGTCTTTCAACGGTTTGCGACTCGAATATGCTCTTGAAGGCAGTTCGAATTATGTTGCATGGAAGGATCGCATGGAAGCAGTATTAGAAGATAATGGTCTGAAGGAGTTCATAGATACAGATGTCCAAAAGCCCACTGATGCAGCTGAAGTCGATGCATGGCAAAAGAAGATGGCGAAGTGTCGAAGGATCCTTTTGGAGGGCATCAAGGATCATATTGTATCCAGCCTGCATGGAAAGGCTACTCCATATTTAATGTGGAAAGCTTTGACAGATCTATTCCATAGTAAGAGCGACTCAGCGTAGTTTCAAGGCCAAAGATAAGCCTCAGTGAACATCAGAGACAGGCGGCTGCATAGTTGTTAAATTTCCGCATCGCCAAAAGCCTAACATCGTATGTTTGCCTACAGTTGATCATATAATTTTTTGGATGTGTGCCATTTCATATGACGGTGCGCCATTTCATATGACGAGAGATCGGGAGGAGACAGATCTGAGACAAAGATTTGGTAAATATCGAGATAGTTGCTGGATGGTAGGATAAGGTGTGCATGGACTGCATTTATACTATCCTTTCGCAGGAGTCCGTAACCCTAGAAGAGGGATGCATGTACTTGGATTGAAGAAGAACTTGATCTCTGTGGCGATGTTGGAAGATACAAGGGGAAGGAGGGCCTGCCGAGGAAAGCCTCCCGCGCAAGAAGACTACCTGAGACCCTAAGATAGGGGTCTCGAACTCGGGAACTCCTATCAGCGTGTGGTAGATGACTGCGCACGGTCCCGGGAAGGGAGAAGTGCAGCCGGGGATGATGAGGCGAACCGTGCGAGCGGACAGCCACCACCATTGGAGTTTTGAAGATTTCCAGAAGAGATTTCTACCTGGTTTCTCTGAGGCACTTACAAATGATCAAAGGCAGTGTACTTAGAAGTGTGTGAAAGCCACCACGAGAAGGATAGTCGTGCCACGACGATCCTTGAGAGAGTTCACACAGACGTGTGTGGTCCTTTCTCAGTTGCTTCGACAGCAAAGCACAAGTACTATGTGATCTTTGTTGATGATTTCTCTCAAAAGTGCTAGATCTTCTTCATGCAGAAGAAGAGCGATACATTCACGAAGTTCTGTGAGTTCAAAGCACGGTCGAGAAGGAGTCGGGGAAGAAGGTGATTGCTCTAAGGAGTGATAACGGTGGTGAATTCATCTCGGCTGAATTCAAGGAGTTCTGCAGCGCAGAAGGGATTCGGAGAGAGCTCATCGCACCCCATAACCCACAGCAGAATGGGGTGGCTGAGCGGAAGAACAGAACGATCGTGGGTGTTGCACGGGCGATGTTGCATGATCATGGCCTACCCCTTCACTTGTGGGCTGAGGCATGCAATACAGCAGTGTATGTGCAGAACCGTTGTCCTCACAAGGTTCTTGGCATGAGTACACCTGAGGAGGCTTATTCTGGCAAGAGGCCTGATATTTCCCATTTGCGGATTTTCGGATCTCCTGTCTACATGCATGTGACGAAGGATGCGAGAAGGAAGCTGGATCCAACTGCCGAGGTTGGAATATTTGTGGGGTACACTGATACACCTCATAACTATCGGGTGTATGTGCCAGACAGTCGCAAGACTGTTGTGCGACGGGATATAAAATTTCAGGAGGAGAAAGCCATGCAGTGTTCGCTTGAGAGGGAGCTACACTTGCATGCAGATGAGGAGCTGTTAGTTCCTAAGGAGGAGCTTCCTGATGTGGATCAACCACAAGAGGAGGTTCAGGAGGTGGAAGAAACCACCCAGGCAGCGCCAACCATCAGAGGGCGCATGCGCACTACAGAAGCTGAGCGACTGGCTCGGGATGCAGAGAAGGTTGTAGGACTACCTACAGCACAGCGCAGACAGAGACAGTCACCGGATCGGTACACTGGATACATGGCTCTTATGAGTCAATGTGTTGTGACAGAGCCATCCTCTTTTGAGGAAGCTGTGGAGGAACCCGCATGGGTTGATGCCATGATCGAAGAATAAGATTCGATCATCAGGAACAGTGCATGGGAGATTGTCCCAAGACCGGTTGGGAAATCAGTTGTAGGTTCGCGATGGATCTACAAGGTGAAGCAGGCGGCTGACGGGAGTGTGGAGAAGTACAAGGCGAGATTTGTCGCCCGTGGCTTCTCACAGATCGAGGGGATTGACTATGAGGAGACTTTGGCACCTGTCGCAAGGTACTCTTCCATACGGACGATCCTTGCTCTCTCAGCGCAGATGGGGTGGCACATTCATCAGATGGATGTGAAGACTGCGTTCCTCAATGGAGTTATTGAGGAGTAGGTGTACATAGAGCAGCCTGAAGGTTTTGAGATCTTCAGCAGTGAGTCGCATGTGTGCCGACTCAAGAGAGCACTGTACGGGCTGAAGCAAGCACCTCGTGCTTGGTACACTCGGATAGACGGCTACTTCACCGGGCTTGGATTCTCCAAGAGTGAGGCGGATCCAAACCTGTACCAGATTGTGGTGGAGGGGAAGCTGTTGATCATCGTACTGTATGTAGATGATCTGATTTTGACTGGCGATGAGTAGTTGATACTTTCATGCAAGGAGGATCTTGCATGAGAGTTTGAGATGAAGGACTTGGGCATCCTTCATTATTTCCTGGGATTGGAGATTTGGCAGCGCAGCGGAGGACTGTTTGTTTCTCAGGGAAAGTATGCTCGGGAGATTCTGGAGAGGTTCAACATGCAAGGCTGCAAGCCTGTTGACACTCCTCTTCCTGGTGGTTGGAGGAAGGAGGATGCTACTTCAGCGGAGGTAGTGGATGCCACTGTCTATCGACAGCTGGTGGGGTCGCTTATGTATCTGGTCAATACACGACCCATAGCAGTTATGTAGCTTAACTGCCGTGTTATGGTTGGTTACCAAGCTCTTTTGGAAGGCAAAGCATGCTGTAGCCATGATAGTTAGAGGTAGGCAGACTGTAGATTAGTCTATGGTACGGACAGAGGATGAAAAGCGTGCTTTCAAGTCACCGACGTGATAGCAGAGCTAACTACCGAGGAGCAATATCCTGAGGAGTTTTCAGCATTGGGTCGATAGAAGTTTCCTGGTACAGCAGGAAGCAGAGATCCGTGGCACTCAGTTCATCAGAGGCCGAGTACATGGCAGCAAGCTTGGCCGCATGCGAGGCTATTTGGATGAGGAAGATCCTCGTTGGATTGTTCGGGTTGCATTTGCTCAAACTCGGCCAATCTAGTATTTCATGATAGGTCCAAACACATTGACACATAAGGTACCATCATCGTAGATTGTGTTCAGGAATCATGATGCTTTCATATGTCTTCACGAGGATCGTAGATGTCAATATCCCACGAAGGCGCTCACCCAGAGCAAGTTTGAATTCCATAGAGTGTGATAGTTGTGATATAATCCATATCTTGGCCGAGAGGGAGTGTTGAGAATGCAACAAGATGATGGAGCTTTGGTGGAATAGTGCCGCTTCTCTGTTACTAAGTGGTTCCAGGCGAATTCTGCACAAAAGTCTATTTTTAGACTATGTCTATTTTTAGACATATGGAGCATGGTTCGGGGATTCCATTTTGAGATTCTTGGAGCAATGGTCATGTTGGTAAAAATAGATGAGACTCTATTTTTTAGGTCGAAGGGGTCGAAGTCTATTTTTATATTGCCTCTCCTAAAAATAGGGAAGTCAAATATTATTTACCCTTAATAATATTTGGACTCTAAAAAGCAGTTTACTCTCTTGGAGCAATTCAGTTCGAGCTACAAAAGTGGCTCATGCATCCGACAGAGGACTCACGTGATTCCCAAGGGTTTGATGGCATCATGCATGGTTATCTTCCCGCTGGACTTCAAATATAAGTTTGAGGAGTTAAATATACGCTAGTGGAGCTGTGTTCTGCTTATTTTAGTTGAACTAGCTTGAGATTAGCTTTAATTAGCTAATAAATTAAGAGGAGGGAGTGAATTAAATATTATTTATTTCACTAATTATTAACTCATTATTCAACTCAAGAACACATCAGTTCACTACAGTGCATGGACAGTTCAGTGGAGACCAGTGGAAGAGGTAGATGAAAGGGGAGTTTGCTATTAGTTGCGACAGCAGTTGTGCATGAGACTTGCACAAGCATTGGAGGAGATTGCCCATGAGGATTGCTAGCTCAGGCTGGTGGTTTATTCCATATAAAGAGGCCATCCCATGTTAATGAACACGCAATAGAGGCAAGGCAATTAGTGGTGAGTTTTGTGAACCAAAGTAACATGTTCAAAACCAAGCTAGTTTGTGTGTAACTTCATGAGATAGTACTGAGTACTTGTGAGGAGTATTGTACTGAGTTTGTTACATGATTTCTCCATTATAATATACACAATAGCTGTGGGGTTTTCAGCTATAACCTTTCCCATACATACTGTGTTAATGTGTATGATGATTTGATGTGTTATCGCTTGATTTTGTTTCCGCATGTGTGATGATCTGAGTTGAGTTGAGTGGAAGAGATTATGTGTTGTGTATGAAGATAAAATAGTATGTGACCAGGATAGTCTCGGTGGATAATTATTTATTATTCAGCAAATTTCTACATTCAAGGCACTGGTTAAGAAAAAATCGGGGAAGCAGGTGAAGGCTCTTAGGAGCGACAATGGTGGTGAATTCATCTCTGGCGAATTCAAGGACTTTTGGAGCGCAGAAGGAATTTGAAGAGAGCTCCTAGCACCTCATAACCCACAGTAGAACGGGGTTGCTAAGCGGAAGAACAGAACGATTGTGGGTGCTGCACGGGCGATGTTGCATGATCAGGGCCTACCCATACACTTGTGGGCGGAGGCATGCAATACTACAGTATATGTGCAGAACTGTTGTCCTCACAGGATACTTGGCATGAGTACACCCAAGGAGGCGTTTTCTGGTAAGAAGCCTGATATTTCCCATTTGAGGATTTTTGGTTCACCTTTTTAAATTCATGTGACGAAGGATGCCAGGAAGAAGCTAGAGCCGACTGTGGAGGTTGGGATATTTGTGGGGTACACTGATATGCCCCACAACTATCATGTATATTTTCCAGACAGTCGCAAGACTGTTGTGCGACGGGATATCAAATTTCATGAGGAGAAAGCCATGAAGTGTTCGCTTGAGAGGGAGCCACACTTGCATGCAGATGAGGAGCTATTAGTTCCTAAGGATGAGTCTCAGGATGTGGATCACCCACAAGATGAGGTTCATGGAGTGGAAGAGACCACTCAAGCAGCGCCAACCATCAGAGGGTGGAAGCGCACTACAGAAGCTGAGCGACTGGCTCAAGATGTAGAGAAGGTTGTAGGAGCACCTACATCATAGCGCAGACAGAGACAGTCACCTGACCGGTATACTGGATACATGGCTCTTATGAGCAAGTGTATCGTGACAGAGCCATCCTCTTTCGAGGAAGCTGTGGAGGACCCCGCATGGGTAGATGCCATGGTGGAAGAGTATGATTCGATTGTCAGAAACAGTGCATGGGAGATTGTCCCGAGATCGGAGGGTAAATTAGTGGTAGGTTCGAGATGGATCTACAAAGTGAAGCAGGCAGCTGACGGGAGTGTGGAGAAGTATAAGGCAAGATTTGTTGCCCGAGGATTTTCACAGATTGAGGGGATTGATTATGAGGAGACCTTTGGTAATCGTCTTCGTGTATTCTTCATACTTGATGATTTTCTTTCGGGGCCAAGTAGGAGTGGGGTGGCACATGCATCGATGGATGTGAAGATTGCGTCTCAACTAGGGTGATCGAGGAGGAGGTGTACATAGAGCAAACAAGGTTTTGAGATCTTCAACGAAGAAGTCGGATGTGTGCAAAGCTCAAGGAGAGCTGCTCGTATGGTTGAAACAAGGTACCCTCGTGGGGTTGCAGCACACGGATAGACACATTTCAATCGGACTGGATTCTCCGTATAGGATCCTAACCTATACCAGATTGTGGTGGAGGGTAAGTTGTTGATCATTTTACTTTATGTAGATGATTTGATTTTGACAAGTGATGAGCTGTTGATACTCTCGTGCAAGGAGGATCTTGCAAAAGAGTTTGAGATGAAGGACTTGGGCCTCCTTCATTATTTCCTGGGATTGGAAATTTGGCAGCGCGGTGATGGGTTGTTTGTTTCTTAGGGTAAGTATGCCCAGGAGATACCGGAGAAGTTCAACATGCATGGTTGCAAGCCTGTTGATACTCCTCTTCCTGGTGGATGGAGGAAGGAGGATGCTACTTCGGCGGAGGTAGTGGATGCCACTGTTTATCGACAGTTGGTGGGGTCGCTTATGTATCTGGTCAATACACGACCCGACATATGCTATGTTGTTAACCAGCTTTCACAAGCTATGGTTAAGCCTACCAAGCTCTTTTGGAAGGCGGGGAAGCATGTATTAAGATATCTCAGAGGCACATCGGGATATGGATTGTGGTACAGACAGTCGGATGAGGTGAAGCTATGTGGCTTCACGGATGTAGATTGGGCAGGGAGCCCAACGGACAGAAAGAGCACATCTGGAGGGATTTTCAGTATCGGGTCGACAACTGTTTCTTGGTATAGTAGGAAGCAGAGATCCGTGGCACTCAGTTTAGCAGAGGCCGAGTATATGGCAGCGAGTTTGGCTGCATGCGAGGCTATATGGATGAGGAAGATCCTGGTCGGGTTGTTCGGTTCACACTTAGAGCCTACTGTGATTTATTGTGATAATCAGAGTTGCATCAAAATCTCGGTTAATCCAGTATTTCATGATAGATCTAAACACATTGACATCCGATATCATCATATCAGAGATTGTGTGCAGCGGAAGATCATGTTACTTTCATACATTCCTACGGAGGATCAGGATGCTGATATCTTGACGAAGGCGCTCACCAGGAGAAAATTCGAATACCACAGGGACATGATAGGGGTTGTAGATAATCCATATCTTGTTGAGAGGGAGTGTTGAGATTACAACAAGATGATGAGCTTAGTGGAAAGGAGTCGCCTTCACTAAGTGGGCCCGCATGCTATTTTTGGCGCAAAGTCTATTTTTAGACATATGGATCATGTTCTATGAGTTGCAGGATGCTATTTGTGGATGGTTGGTCAAGTTGGAAAAAATAGATGGACTTCTATTTTTAGACATATTGGGCGGAATCTATTTTTAGATTGCCAGTCTAAAAATAGATATGTCGAATATTATTAGCTCTTAATAATATTTGAACTCTAAACATTATCTTATTCTCTTGGAGCACTTCAATTAAGTGCACAGATGTGGCACAGGAGCTGACAGAAGGAATTACGCTATTCCTAAGGGTTAAGTGGAGCTATTGCATGGATACTTCAGTTAGAACTCATGTGACAGAGTTTGGTGGAGTTGATTGAGGAAGTTAGTGGAGTTGTATTCAGTTTAACTAATCTAAACATAATTGAGCTTTTTGTATCCAAGTTAACTAATAGATACAATTAGTGAGAGTGGTGTGAATTAATTATTAATTAATTCACTAATTATAAACTCATAAATCAACTAAAGAATACATCAGTTAACTTCAGTGCATGGACAGTTTCAGTGGAGACCAGTGCAGAAATAGGTGAAAGAGCAAGTTAACTATCAGTTGTGACTATACTGTTGCTATTTGCAACACACAGATAGGTGGAGTAGCCCATGAGGATTGCGCAGTTCAAGCCAGGTGGTTTATCTATTTAATGAAGCCATCCCATAACATTAATTACGCAATAGAGGCTGGCTATCAAGTGGCAAAATATTGGAGCATGTGTTTTGCTAGATCTAGCTTGATAGTGTGTAGCAATTGAGGGAGTGCATGAGAGCTTGTGAGGAGCTTTTGTACTATGATTGTTACATGATCTCCATGACATACAATATATAGATAGTTGGAGTTTTGAGCTTTAAGCTTTCCCATTAAATACTGTGTTCATATGTGTGATTGTTTGTGGTTTTAATGTATGCATGCAATTGATTTTATTTCCGCATGTGATGATCAATGGTAGAAGAGATTCTTTATTGTGCATGAAGATAAAATAGTGTGTGATCAGGAGAATCTTGGTGGATAACATATCAGTTATTCAAATTTCTACAACATTCTCGTATAACCTTATAGCGGCAGCTCCCAACTCAAAAGGAACCTTTAGCTCTTTTAATCTATTCCATAGGTTATTTCTAGGAATAGTTTTGAAATAATTTCTAAAGTATACAAAGCAACAAAAGAGATTGGATTTATCATTACGAAATTCCTCCATATTGATCCTAAGTGTAACAAGGTTGTCTGTTGTTGAGTGATGCCTTCTAAAACCCGCCTGGTCTTTAGCTCGCTTACCTTCACTTTCAAGCCATATGCTCATCTTATTTTCCAAAATAATACCATATAACTTGGCTAAAAGAGGGCTAATCATAATTGTTCGATAATTATCGGGGTTATTTGTATCCCCACTCTTAAAAATAGGAATAATGAGGCTTTGAGTCCATGGTTTAGGGAACCCTTGCTTGACATATTGATTGAAAATCTTGTGGATGTGAGGGATGAGGACAAGACCTCCAATTTTTAATATTTCTACCTGATAACCTTAAATGTCCTTAGCTTTACCATTTTCCAGGTGCTTAGCCCCAAAATCTATGTCTTCTAATGAGAAAACCACTTCTGTTGTGAGCAGGATTTCAAAGTTATCTATGACATTTGGAGATTCATCAAGATTTTTAAGATAGGAATTCTAGTCGTGTAAAGAAATTCTATTATTATCTTTAATTTTTCTAGTTAGAATCTCCCTCCAGAATTTACTAGGAGCTACCTTTGAGAGGTGTAAGAGATTTTCTTGTCTTTCATGAATATACTGCATTTTTTTACTTTTAGTTAGGGCTTTGTATATTTTTATCTTGTCAATTTTAAGGGACTCATCAAAAAATTCTTTAATATCTCTCCTTGCACTTTTACAGCCTTTATCATACCAAAGGTTGGTTTTCTATTTCTTTTATTACTTGAAACTTCAATTGAGAACTTCTTAATAGAATATGAGAGGGTTGTAGTAAAATTTTTATAGAGGTCCTCTATGTTTTCTGTACTAGATAAAGGAAAAAAATATTTTTAAGCCATTTAGAAATAGATAATTTTTATTGATATCAAAGATTAATTTCTTATGGCTATAAGGATTGTCTTTATGCATGAAAAAATTGAGAGTTACAATTAAAGGTCTATGATTAGAGTCAAGCTCATGGTCATTTAAGATGTCGGAATTTATTATTTCGTTGTATAAAGGGATATCAGAAATAACATAGTCTACCATGCTATTACGAAGCCCATGGATACAGGACATCTGGCTAGAATTGGGCCACTTCTTTAGACCATTGCAAATTATGAGATTTTGAACACTACATAGCCTGACTAGCTCAGACCCAAACAAATTCCCCCCCATATCTTCAAAGCTGCTTTTGTACTGGCTAGCTAGAGGAAGGTCTTCCTCTAACTAAAGAGGATTACGGTTGGAATGATTTCTTAGAAGAATAGCTTGGTCGCATGAAATTCGAGCATTAAAGTCACCCACTAAGAGGATATTACCTTCATTCCTTGGGATATAAATATCATTCTCTAAACCATTGTAAGGAGCATTTTAATCTAATTTTTTTTTTCTTATAGAAGTTAGGATTGATAGGGGAAACATAACAAATTGATATGTAGGTTTTTTTAATCATTAATGTCAGTAATATCTATCCAAATATATTGGTTGTAAGGGTATTTTTTATAAACCCTAGCATGGGGGGAAATGTTCTTCCTAATGTAACAAGCTATACCCCCAATGATTCTATGGTAGGATCACTTATTCCATATTGACGATAGTACAAATCCATCTATGTTAGGGACCTTAGATTGTTCGTGTTCCCAAGTTTCAACTAGAAATATAATATCAACTTCATTCGAGATCGAACTTAGCTTGGGGCCTTTGTTCCATGGAAAGCCCCAACAGATCCAAGAAAGAATCCAGAGCATGTTGAATTTCTATTTATTACCGTCTTTTTGGTTTCTATCTCAAATAAAGGCTTTTCTATTTCTGATTATTGCCCATTTTCCTTCTCTCCTAGCTTATTTTACCTTTTGATCCTCCTTTCTTAATTCTGCTTGATATTTTGGAATGATATCTTCATTTATAAATATTCCTATTCCTTTTAGACTTGAGGTTTTACTAAGTATGTCATATTTATGGTCAGCAGAGCTCACCTTTATCCTAACCAACCTTCCTTTATTCTCAGTTAATTTCCCCAACCTTGTCACTTCTGTGAGACACATTTGCTTCAATTTGTAATCTATTAGGTAATTCTTTCTGGGATATGGCTAACGTATCCTCCTCTACCTCATCTTTCAAACCGAATATTATAGGGTTCAAGACCCTTTTGTTACACTCGTGGTCTAATTCTATCAATTTTTTCATTTTTTCTTTAATGGGTTTGATATCTAATTTACCTGCCACACTATTTAGGGGGAGGATTTTATTAACTTTTTCTTCTAGTTCTTTAATCATGTCCTTCATTTTAAGACTTTATAAAGTATCAACATATCCTTGTTGGGTTGTTGGGTTTGTATCTTGTCTTTGTTTTTCTATTACCTGTAATCTAATCTCCATTGTCTCCATTTTATTCTCCATTAGTTTTAATTTATTTTCTATTTGTTTTTGGATCTTGTCTTCAAGAGATGTAAATTTATGTTCCAGCATGGCTTCTAAGTCTGTTTGTAGCTTGGCTTCTCTTTATTCTCTACTTTTCTCTAAAGACTCTATATAATCATAAAGGCTCTATAGAGTAACTGTGCTAGGTCTACCTTTGATAATATTTGGTAGATGCAGTGAATTATTCATACTTTTGAACAAATATATGAGAAATAGATATGTATTAGAAAAAAATATAAGGAATGTGTGTGCCTGGAAAGCCGTGAATAATTTGTATCGAAGTCGCTTGGAATACTGATCTGGATATCACTCTAGTTGCAAAGCCGAATATATATATATATATATATATATATATATATATATATATATATATATATATATATATGGTCTGCAGAGCCACAACTATAGAAACGAACTCTATGAATGGTGTTCATAGATGAACTTTGATTTTGCTGTAAAAATTAATTAGAGTGTCACAATATTCGAGTATAGCTCATCAAATGCAATCAATTCGCTAAACCTCTGAGATCCCAAACCTTTGGTATGCTAGAATCTCTACGATAAAACCCTAATTCTGCAGAAAACTTCAAAGACGAGATGTATAGCCGCAAAGTCTGTATTTAAAATGCCCATAGAGATGAGATGTAGCCATGGAGTCTACACCGGAGAGTCTGTATATATACAAAGACGTAGCCGCAAAGTCTGCATTTTAAATTTCCCGCAAAGAGGAGATGTATATATACTTGAACAATATTACATTTTCAGTTTCGTTGCAGGAGAGACTGTTAACTTGAAATTCAAAGGCAAGATGTATAGCTGTAGAGACGAGATGTATAGCCACAGAGTCTGCATTTTAAATTCCCATAGAGATGAGATGTAGTTGCAGACTCTGCACTGGAGAGTCTGTATAGCCGCAGAGATGTAGTCGCAGAGATGTAGTCGCAGAGACTAGTTTCAAAGCTATAATCTAAGAATGTGTTCTCTAATCTCCAAATCTCCGATCTGAAATCGTCTCCAACGATGATTAAATTGAAATAGAAAATCTGTAATCTTATATGCGAATTCAGATTACAAAGATCACATTATTCTCGTGCTGCAAATATCAATTGACCGCAGAGATGAAGTGTCATAAAGATTAGGGAAAACCTAGATCAAGTGAAAGCTCTCTGGTGGAATACAATTTTTTCAATTTGAATTGGCCCCAAATTGTATGGTATCAATTATAGAATTAGATGTTGTATAATAATGTGGATATTGACTTCCCACAAGAAGTCATAGTTACGAACTAGAAACTATATATCAAAAGCTTCAAATATATTCATATTCATAGTGTAACCAGCGAATAAAATCACATATTCAATTCAAATTTAAATTTTTATTGAAATTCATTTAAAAAATTCATATTGAAATTCATTATTTAGAATATATATGAAAGTTTTCTGAAAATTTCTTGAATTTTTTCTTGATATTCATTTAAAAATTTCATATTGAAATTCATTATTTAGAATATATATGAAAGTTTCTTGAAATTTTTGTTTCTAAAAGTTTCTTGAAAATTTTCTTGAAATTCATATAAAAAATTCATATTGAAATTCATTATTTAGAATATATATGAAAGTTTCTTGAAATTTTTGTTTTTAAAAATTTATTGAAATTCATTTAAAAAATTCATATTGAAATTCATTATTTAAAATATATATGAAGGTTTCTTGAAATTTATTATTGAGAATATATATGAAAGTTTCTTAGAATATATATGAATTTTCTATTGAAATTCATAGAATATATTATTTAGAATATATATGAAAATCTCTTGAAACTCATTATTTAGATTATATATGAAAGTTTCTTCAATTTTTTCTTGAAATTCATTATTTAGATTATAAATGAAAGTTTTTTGAAATTCTTTATTTAGGATACATATGAAAATTTTTGATTTTTTGATTTTGAAATTCATTATTTAGAATATATATCAGAGATTTTCTTGAAATTGTTCTTGAAATTCATTATTTAGAATATATATGAATTTCAATGAAATTTTTCTTGAAATAATTTCAAAATATTGTTTCTGAAAGTTATTGAATTTTTTCTTGAAATTCATTTAAAAAATTCATACTGGAATTCATTATTTAGAATGTATATGAAAATTTAGAATATATATGAAAGTTTCTTGAAGTTCATTATTTAGAATATATATGAAAGTTTATTGACATTTTTCTAGAAATTCATTATTTAGAATATACATGAAAGTTTCTTGAATTTTTTCTTGAAATTCATTATTTAGAACATATACGAAATTTTATTGAAATTTTTCTTGAAATTCATTTAAAAACTGATTCATATGTTTCTTGAAATTTTTCTTGAAATTCATTTAAAAAAATCATATTAAAATTCATTATTTAGAATATATATGAAAATTTAGAATATATATGAAAGTTCATTATTTAGAATAAATATGAAAGTTTTTTGATTTTTTTCTAGAAATTCATTATTTAAAATATATATGAAAGTTTCTTGAAATTTTACTTGAAATTAATTATTTAGAATATATATGCAAGTTTTTTTGAAATTCATTTAAAAAATAATTCATATGTTTTTTGAAAATTTTCTTGAAATTCCTTTAAAAAATAATTTATATGTTTTTTGAAACTTTTCTTGAAATTCATTTAAAAAATTCATATACAAATTAATTACTTAAAATATATATGAAAATTTAGAATATATATGAAAGTTTCTTGAAATTCATTTTTTAGAATATATAGGAAAGTTTCTTGAATTTTTTCTAGAAATTCAATATTTATAATATACATGAAAGTTGAAATTTTTCTTGAAATTCATTATGTAGAATATATATGAAAGTTTCTTGAAATTCATTTTAAAAATAATTCATATGGTTATTAAAACATTTCTTGAAATTCGTTTAAAAAATTCATATTGAAATTCATTTTTTAGAATATATATGAAAGTTTTTTGAAATTCATTATTTAGAATATATACAAAATTTTCTTTAAATGTTTCTAGAAATTCATTGTTTAAATTCATTTTGAAATTGATTATTTAGAATATATACATGAAATTTTCTTGAAATTCATTATTTAGAATATATACAAAATTTTCTTGAAATGTTTCTAGAAATTCATTATTTAAATTCATTTTGAAATTGTTTATTTAAGATATATATATGAAATTTTCTTGAAATTTTTGTTTCTGAAAGCTTCCTGAAAAATTTCTTGAAATTCATTAAAAAAATAATTAATATTTTTCATAAAATTCATTTAAAAAATTCAAATTGAAATTCATTATTTATAATCTGGAAATTCATTTAAAAAATTTACATTGAAATTTACTATTTAGAATATATATAAAAGTCTCTTGAAATTTTTGTTTTTGGATGTTTCTTCAAAATTTTCCTGAAATTCATTTAAAAACTAATTCATATTTTTATTGAAATCCATTTAAAAAAATTATATTGAAATTCATTATTTAGAATATATATAAAAGTTTCTTGAAATTTTTGTTTCTGAAAGTTTCTTGAAATTTTTCTTGAAATTCATTTAAAAAATAATTCATATTTTTCTTGAAATTCATTTAAAAAATTCATATTGAAATTCATTATTTAGAATATATATGAAATTTTACTAATTTTATGTTTCTTAAATTTTCTTGAATTTTTTTTTAAATTCATTTAAGAAAATCATATTGAAATTCATTATTTAGATTTTTTAAATTCATTTAGAAAATAATTTATATAAAGTTTCTTGAAATGTTTCTTGAAATTCATTATTTAGAATATATATGAAATTTTCTTGAAAATGTTCTAGAAATTCATCATTTAAAAAATAATTCATATGTTTCTTAGAAAATTTCTTGGAATTTATTTAAAAAGTTCATATTGAAATTCATTATTTATAATATATATGAAAGTTTCTTGAAATTTTTCTTGAAATTCATTTTTTAGAATATATATGAAAGTTTCTTGAAAATTTTCTTGAAACTATTATTTAGAATATATATGAAAGTTTCTTGAAATTCATTATTTAGAATATATATGAAAGTTTCTTCAAACTTTAATTGAAATTTATTATTTAGAATATATACGAAATTCATGAAAATTTTCCTTGAAATAAATTTTAAAATACTATTTTTGAAAGTTCCTTAAAATTTCTTTTGAAATTCATTTAAAAAATAATTCATATGTTACTTGAAATTAATTTAAAAAATTCATATTTGAAATTCATTGAAAATTTTCTTGAAATGAATTTCAAATTATTGTTTTAGAAAGTTTTTTGAATTTTTTCTTCAAATTCATTTAAAAAATAATTCATGTGTTTCTTCAATTTTTTTTTTGAAATTCATTTAAAAATACATATTGAAATTCATTATTTAGAATATATATGAAAGAAATTTTCTTGAAATTCATTTAAAAAATTCATTCTAAAATTCATTATTTAAAATATATAGAATTTTTTCTTGAAATTTTTGTTTCTGAAAGCTTTTTAAAATTTTTCTTGAAATTCATTTAAAAAATAATTAATATTTTTGGTGAAATTCATTTAAAAAATTCAAATTTAAATTCATTATTTATAATCTTGAAATTCATTTAAAACATTTACATTGAAATTTATTATTTAGAATATATATAAAAGTCTCTTGAAATTTTTGTTCTCAAAGTTTATTCAAAATTTTCTCGAAATTCATTTAAAAAATAATTCATATTTTTATTGAAATTCATTTAAAAAAATTATATTGAAATTCATTATTTAGAATATATATAAAAGTTTCTTGAAATTTTTGTTTATGAAAGTTCCTTGAAATTCAACAAAAAAAAATTCATATTTTTCTTGAAATTTATTTAAAAAATTCATATTGAAATTCATTATTTAGAATATATATAAAATTTTCTTGAATTTTATGTTTCTCAAAGTTTCTTGAAAATTTTCTGAAATTCAATTAAAAAATCATATTGAAATTCATTATTTAGTTTTTGAAATTCATTTAAAAAATAATCCATATGTTTCTTGAAATTTGTCTTAAAATTCAGTTAAAAAGTTCATATTAAAATTGAGTATTTAGAATATATATGAAAGTTTAGAATATATATGAAATTTTCTTGAAATTTTTGTTTCTAAAAGTTTCTTGAAATTTTTCTTGAAATTCATTTAAAAAATAATTGATATTTTTCTTGAAATTCATTTAAAAAATTCATATTGAAATTCATTATTGAGCATATATATGAAATTTTATTGAATTATGTTTCTCAACGTTTTTTTTTAATTTTTCTGAATTTCATTATAAAAAATAATATTGAAATTCATTATTTATATTTTTGAAATTCATTTAAAAATAATTCATATTTTTCTTGAATTTTGTCTTAAAATTCAGTTAAAAAAATCATATTGAAATTGAGTATTTAGAATATATATGAAAATTTCTTGAAATTTGTGTTTTTGAAAGTTTCTTCAATTTTTTTTGAAATATTTTTTGAAATTTTCCTTGAAATTTGTTTAAAAATTCATATTGAAATTCATTATTTAAAATATATATGAAAGTTTCTTTAAATTCATTAGTCAAGATATATATGAAACTTTTTTGAAATTGTTCTTGAAATTTATTATTTATTTAGAATATATATGGAGCTTTATTGAATTTGTTCTTGCAATTTATTATTTAGAACATATATGAAAGTTTTTTTAAATTCATTTCAAAAAAATAGTTATATATGAAATTCATTTCAAAATATTGTTTATTAAAGTTTCTTGAATTTTTTTCCTGAAATTCGTTTCTAAATATTGTTTTCATTACTTAAAATATATATGAAAGTTTCTTGAAATTGTTCTTGAAATTCATTATTTCGAATATACATGAAATTTTCTTGAAATTCATTTCAAAATATTGTTTCTGAAAGTTACTTGAATTTTTTTAGAAATTTATTATTTAGAGTATATATGAAATATTATTGATTTTTTTTTTGAAATTCATTGTTTAGAATATATATGAAAGTTTCTTGAAATTTTTCTTGCAATTCATTATTTAGAATATATATGGAATTCACTGAAATTTTTCGTGAAATGAATTTCAAAATATTGTTCTTGGAAGTTTCTTGAAAATTTTATTGAGATTCATTTAAAAAAATTTCATGTTTCTTGAGATTTTTCTTGAAATGAATTTCAAAATATTGTTTTTGATGTTTCTTGAAAATTTTCTTGAAATTTATTTAAAAAATAATTCATATGTTTCATAATTTTTTTTTGAAATTCATTTAAAAAAATCATATTGAAATTCATTGTTTAGAATATATATGAAAGATTTTTTCCTGAAATTCATTTAAAAAATTAATATAGAAATTCATTATTTGTAATCTTGAAATTCCTTTAAAAAATAATTCATATGTTTCTTGGAATTAATTTAAATAATTCATACTGAAATATATTTTTTAGAATATATATGAAATAAATTTTCTTGAAATTCATTTAAAAAATTCATATTGAAATTCATTATTTAGAATATATATGAAATTTTCTTGAAATTTTTGTTTATAAGGTTTCTTCAAATTTGTATTGAAAATCATTTAAAAAATAATTCAAATTTTTATTGAAATTCATTTAAAAAATTCATATTGAAGATTTATTATTTAGAATCTTGTAAAAATTCATATTGAAAATTCATTATTTTGAATTTTGAAATTCATTAAAAAAATAATTCATATGTTTCTTGAAATTTTTCGTGAAATTCATTTGAAAAATTGATATTGAAATTCATTAATTAGAATATTTATAAAATATTTTTTCTTGAAATTAATTAAAAAAATTCATTCTTTAGAATATATATGAAAGTTTCTTGAAATTTTTGTTTATGAGAGTGTCATGAAATTATTCTTGAAATTTTTGTTTTTGTGTCTTGAATTCTTTTGAAATTCATTTAGAAAATAATTCATATTTTTCTTGAAATGAATTTGAAAAATTCATAGTGAAATTCATTATTTAGAATCTTGAAATTCGTTCAAAAAAAATTCATATGTTTCCTTAAATTTTTGTTGAAATTCATTTAGAAAATTCATATTGAAATTCACTATTTATAATATCCATAAAATACTTTTTCTTGGAATTAATTAAAAAAAATTATATTGAAATTCATTATTTAGAATATATATGAAAGTTTCTTGAAATTTTTGTTTCTAAAAGTTTCTTGAAAATTTTCTTAAAATTCATTCAAAAAACAATTCATATTTTTCTTTAAATTCTTTTAAAAATTAATTCATATTTTTCTTGAAATTTATCTAAAAAATAATTCATATGTTTCTTAATTTTTTTTCTTGAAATTGATTTAAAAAATCCATATTGAACTTCATTATTTAGGATATATCTAAAAATTTGGAGTATAGATATATATGAAAGTTTCCTGAATTTTTTTTTGAAATTTATTATTTAGAATATATATGAAAGTTTCTATTATTTAGAATATATATGAAATTTTCTTGATTTTTTTATTGAAATTAATTATTTAGAATATATATTTAAGTTTCTTGAATTTTTTTAATTCTGAAAGTTTCTTGAAATTTTTCATAAAATTCATTTAAAAAATAATTCATAGTTTTCTTGAAATTCATTTAAAAAATTCATATTTAATTTCATTATTTATAATCTTGAAATACATTTTAAAAATAATCTATATGTTTCTTGAAATTCATTTAAAAAATTCATATATAAATTCATTATGTAGAATACATATGAAATATTTTTCCTTGAAATTCATTTAAATAATTGATATTGAAATTCATTTCTTGAAATTTTTCTTTTTGAAAGTTTCTTGAATTTTTTTCTTGAAATTCATTTAAAAAATAATTCATATTTTTCTTAAAATTTATTTAAAAAATTCATATTTAGATTCATTATTTAGAATCTTAAAATTTATTGTTTAGAAAATCTATGAAAGAATTTTTCTTCAAATTCATTTAAAAAATTAATATTTAAATTCATTATTTAGAATGTATATTAAAATTTCTTGTAATTTGTTTTTTTTTATGAATGTTTCTTGCCATTCATTTTAAAAATTCATATTGAAATTCATTATTTAGAATATATATGAAATTTTCTTGAAATTTGTGTTTATGAAAGTTTCTGGAAATTCATTTAAAAAATAATTCATATTTTTCTTGAAATTCATTATTTAAAGTATATAGGTAAGTTTCTTGAAATTTTTCTTTCTAAAAATTTCTTGAAATTCATTTAAAAAATAATTCATGTTTCTTGAAATCCATTTAAAAAATAATTCATTTGTTTCTTGAAATTCATTTAAAAAATTCATATTGAAATTGATTACTTAGAATATATATGAAAGTTTCTTGAAATTCATTTAACAATTAATTCATATGTTTCTTTCCCGTATGCGCGTGACATGCTTGACATGGGTGGACAACAAAGCCCAACTCAGGCATATTGTGGAGATCTTCAAAGCAATCCCCCACCAGCTACGGATCCAATCAAAGTTATCGCCTCGCGTGATCCTCGCAGAAACATCAATCACGTAGAATGGACAGGCCTGGTGTCACCTAACCCAGACCATCAAATCATCCTTACCTCCATTAATGACCATGCTGCATAAACAGTATTGCAACCTCGCTTACCCCTATGCGTCTGCCTTCAGCTTGAGCCTCACACGCATATCATTCATAGCCTCCTTGACATGCCTCTTCCGCATTCCTATATATCCTCCCACTCTAAGCCCCTTCCATCCATCATCTACTCTCCGCTGCATTTTGATCCTTTGATTTGGAAGCTTGCTGAAACCAATCAGCATTGTAGTCCAAGTCCTGGAGTGAAGCTGCACATATTCCCTTTTCCTGGTGCATTGCATCCTGCACACCTACCCTCCAACCTCTGTTGTTTTTCTAGCCCCTCTGCTCCCCCTACCACCCCTCCCAAGTGCACATTGTCTCCCAAGCTGCGCCAACGCACTATCCGTGGTGGTCAATGAGGGGCTCTCCCACGCCGCTACCATCATGGCGAGGACAATAAGATCGAATGGCTTGAGGTCTCCTCAAAAAATTCCCCTGCTATTCATCCTTCTGGTCTAGAGCAGTGTGCAGACTCCTCAAGGAGCCCGATGACTAGATGAAGATGTGGTGCGAGGGGTTCCAACTTCACCTCCAGGGCTTCCTCTCCGTAGAGCATCCTGACACCTACGAACATCATTGCGTAGGTAGATTAAGACTCAAACATTTGGATCATGTATTCCAAAAATGTTTGGATGAAGGTTCTGAAAGGAGTAGATCCGGACTCTCCCATCCTCTGCGCTCCATCAAATCTCCCCATTTGCACTACTGCTGAAGTGGAAGATGCCAAGGAAATGGCCATCGCACAGGCTGCTGCCTGTGCCATCCTCGAGGAATCTCCCCACCGCAAAGATGATGCAGATGCATAATGTTTGTGTTGTTGTTCAGTTCTTTCGTGTTTTTTGTCATGCGTGCCCATAGGGCCACATTTTCATGTCCTCCTCTCATTCTCCTAAATGTATCAGTGCTAATAAGCACACAACCATTTTTCTCACAAGTTATGTCTGGGCCAGCCCCCTCCCCTGCGGCAGCCCAGAATCAGTGTAATAAAGGTAGTGATTGGTTAAGCGCAACTTACCAACCCTGCCTATAAACTATGCACTTATATGTTTATGAATTAATAGATTAGCCAAACTTACAAAAAAAAAATTCATATGTTTCTTCAAATTTTTCTTGAAATTCATTTAAAAAATTCATATTGATATTCAATATTTAGAATATATATGAGAATTTAGAATATATATGAATGTTTCCTGAAAGTTTTCTTGAAATTTATTATTTAGAATATATATGAAAGTTTCTTGAAATTTTTCTACAAATTCATTATTTATAATATATTTGAAAGTTTCTTAAAATTTTGCTTGAAATTCATTTAAAAATAATTCATATGTTTCTTGAATTTTTTCTTGAAATTCATTTAAAAAAAATCATATTAAAATTCATTATCTAGAATATATATGAAAATTTAGAATATATATGAAAATTTCTTGAAATGTTTCTTTAAATTCATTATTTAGAATATATATGAAAGTTTCTTGAAATTTTTCTAAAAATTCATTATTTAGAATATTTATAAAAGTTTCTTAAAATTTTTCTTGAAACTCACTATTTAGAATATATATAAAAGTTTCTTGAAATTTTTAATGCAATTAATTATTTAAAATATATATGAAATTCATTAAAAATTTTCATTAAATGAATTTCAAAATATTGTTTTTTAAAGTTTCTTTTGAAATTCATTTAAAAAATAATTCATATGTTTCTTGAAATTTTTCTTGAAATTCATATTGAAATTTACTATTTAGAATATATATGAAAGCATTTTTCTTGAAATTCATTTCAAAAGTTCATATTGAAATTCATTATTTCCAGTATTTGAAAGTTTCTTGAAAATTTTCTTGAAATTCATTTAAAAAATAATTCATATGTTTGTTTAAATGTTTCTTGAAATTCAGTTAAAAAATTCATATTGAAATTCATTATTTAGAATATATATGAAAGTTTCTTGAAATTTTTTTCATCAAAGTTTCTTGAAATTTTTCATGAAATTCATTTAAAAAATAATTCATATTTTTCTTGGAATTCATTTAAGAAATAATTCATATTTTTCATGGAATTCATTTTAAAAATTCATATTGAATTTCATTATATAGAATTTTGAAATTCATTTAAAAAATAATTTATATGTTTCATGAATTTGTTCTAGAAATTTATTCAAAAAATTCATATAGAAATTCATTATTTAGAATATATATGAAAGTTTATTGAAATTTTTATTTCTGAAAGTTTCTTGAAATTCATTTAAAAAATAATTCATATTTTTCTTGAAATTCATTTTAAAAATTCATATTAAAATTAATTATTTTGAATATATATGAAAGTTTCTTGAAATTTTTGTTTCCAATAGTTTCTTCAATTTTTTCTTGAAATTCATTTAAAAATTTCATATTGAAATTCATTATATAGAATATATATGAAAGTTTCTTGAAATTTATTATTTAGAATCTATATGAAAATTGAATTTTTTTCTTGAAATCCATTATTTAGAATATATTATTTATAACATATATGAAATTTTCTTAGAAATATATATGAAAGTTTTCTTGAAATTCATAAAATATATTATTTAGAATATGTATAAAAATCTCTTGAAATTTATTATTTAGAATATATTATTTGAAATATATATGAAAGTTTCTTGAAACTTTTATTCAAATTCTTTATTTAGAATATAAATGAAAGTTTGTAGAATTTTTTTTTGAAATTCATTATTTAGAATATATATGAAATTTATTGATTTTTTTTTAAACTCATTATTTAGAATATATATGAGAAAATTTCTTTAAATTTTTCTTGAAATTCATAATTCAAAATATATATGAAATTAATTAAAATTTTATTGAAATGAATTTCAAAGAATTGTTTCTGAAAGTTTCTTGAAATTCATTTTAAAAATAATTCATATGTTTCTTGAAACTCATTTAAAAAACAATTCATATGTTTCATTAAATTCATTATTTATATTGTATATGAAAGTTTCTAGAAATTCATTATTTAGAATATATATGAAAGTTTCTTGAAATTTTTCTTGAAATTCATTATTTATAATATATATGAAATATTCATTATATAGAATATATATGAAAGTTTCTTGAAATTTTTGTTTCTGAAAGTTTTTTTAAATTTATTTTAAAAATTTATATTGAAATTAATTATTTAGAATATATATGAAAGTTTCTCCAAATTTGTGTTTCTAAAAGTTTCTTGAAATTTATTTAAAATTTTCATATTGAAATTCATGTTTTAGAATACATATGAAAGTTTCTTGAAATTTATCATTTAGAATAGATATAAAAGTTAGTTGAATTTTTTCTTGAAATTCATTATTTAGAATATATTATTTATAATATGTATGAAAGTTTCTTAGAAATATATATGAATTTTTTCTTGAAATTCATAGAATATATTGTTTAGAATACTGATGAAAATATTTTGAAATTCATTATTTAGAATTTATATGAAAGTATCTTGAAAATTTTCTTGAAATTCATTATTTAGAATATATATGAAATTTATTGATTTTTTTTAAACTCATTATTTCAAATATATATGAGAAAGTTTCTTTAAATTTTTCGTGAAATTCATTATTGAAAATATATATGAAATTAATTGAAATTTTTATTGAAATGAATTTCAAAGTATTGTTTCATAAAGTTTCTTGAAATTCATTTAAAAAATAATTCATATGTTTCTTGAATTTTTTCTTGAAATTCATTTACAGAAATAATTCATATGTTTCAGGAAATTCATTTAAAAAATTCATATTTAAATTCATTATTTATATTATATATGAAATTTTTTTGAAATCAATTATTTAGAATATATATATGAAAGTTTCTTGAAATTTTTCTTGAAATTCATATGTTTCTTGAAAGTTTTCTTGAAATCCATTGAAAAAATTCATATTGAAATTTATTATTTAGAATATAAATGGAGGCATTTTTCTTGAAATTCATTTAAAAAATTCATATTGAAATTCATTATTTAGAATATATGAAAGTTTCTTCAAATTTTTCATGAAATTGATTTAAAAATAATTCATATTTTTCTTGAAATTCATTTAAACAATTCAAATTGAAATTCATTATTTATAATCTTCAAATTCATTTAAAAAATAATTCATATTTTTATTGAAAATTTTCTTGAAATTCATTTAAAATATAATTCATATATTTTTTTGGAATTCATTTAAAAAATTCATATTGAAATTAATTATTTAGAATCTTGAAATTAATTTAAAAAACAATTCATATGTTCTTGAATTGTTTTTCTTAAATTTATTTAAAAAATGCATATTGAAATTCATTATTTAGAATATATATGAAAGTCTTTTGAAATTTTTGTTTATGAAAGTTTCTTGAAATTAATTTAAAAAATAATTCATATTTTTCTTAAAATTCATTTTACAAATTCATATTGAAATTAATTATTTAGAATATATATGAAAGTTTCTTGAAATTTTTGTTTCTAAAAGTTTTTTAAAATTTTTCTTGAAATTCATTTAAAAATTTCATATTGAAATTAATTATTTAGAATATATATGAAAGTTTTTTTTTTAATTTATTATTTAGAATCTATATGAATGTTACTTGAAATTCATTATTAAGAATATATTATTTATAATATATATGAAATTTTTCTTGAAATGTTTCTTGAAATTAATTTAAAAAATAATTCATATGTTTTTTGAAAGTTTTCTTGAAATCCATTTAAAAAATTCATATTGAAATTTATTATTTAGAATATAAATAGAAGCATTTTTCTTGAAATTCATTTAAAAAATTCATATTGAAATTCATTATTTAGAATATATGAAAGTTTCTTGAAATTTTTCTTGAAATTGATTTAAAGATAATTCATATTTTTCTTGAAATTCGTTTAAACAATTTAAATTGAAATTCATTATTTATAATCTTGAAATTCATTTAAAACATAATTCATATTTTTATTGAAAATTTTCTTGAAATTCATTTAATTTTTTTTTATTGAAATTCATTATTTAGAATATATAAGAAAGTTTCTTGAAATTTTGTTTTTCAAAATTTCTTGAAAATTTTCTTGAAATTCATTTAAAAAATAATTCATATTTTTCTTGGAATTCATTTAAAAAATTCATATTGAAATTCATTATTTAGAATCTTGAAATTCATTTAAAAAATAATTCATATTTTTCTTGGAATTCATTTAAAAAATTCATATTGAAATTCATTATTTAGAATCTTGAAATTCATTTAAAAAATAATTCATATGTTTCTTGAATTTTTTCTTGAAATTTATTTAAAAATTTCATATTGACATTCATTATTTAGAATACATATGAAAGTCTCTTGAAATTTTTGTTTCTGAAAGTTTCTTGAAATTCATTTAAAAAATAATTCATATTTTTCTTGAAATTCATTTTACAAATTAATATTGAAATTAATTATTTAGAATATATATGAAAGTTTTTTGAAATTCATTATTTAGAATATGAAAGAAAGTTTCTTGAATTTTTTTCGAAATTCGTTATTTAGAATATATATGAGAGAGTTTCTTTAATTTTTTCTTGAAATTAATTATTTAAAATATCTATGAAATTAATTGAATTTTTTATTTAAATTTCAAAATATTGTTTCTTAAAGTTTCTTGAAAATTTTCTTCAAATTCATTTAAAAAATAATTCATTTGTTTCTTGAATATTTTTTTGAAATTCATTTAAAAAATAATTCATATGTTTCTTGAAATTCATTTAAAAAATTCATTTTGAAATTCTTTATTTAAATTATATATGTAAGTTTCTTGTAATTCATTATTTAGAATATATATGAAAGTTTCTTGAAAATTGTCTAGAAATTCATTATTTAGAATATATATGAAATTTTATTGAAATTAAATATTTAGAACATATATGAAATTTTATTGAAAGTTTTTATAAATGAATTTCAAAAAACAATTAAAAAAACTTTCATATATTCTCATTTTCATATATTTTCATTTTCATATATATATAATTTCACTTCTGTGTGAGGCATGCCATCCCTAAAATATAGCTAATTCTTTGCAACGGAAGAGCCTTTGAATCCTTTGGATTATAGACAAGTGCCTCAATATCTTAAAAGGAGGACCACATGATTTACCCTTATTTTTTTATTTATCATACCTTTCATGCCCACATTTCGGACATATCTCTTTGTCTGCATATTCTCCTATATATAGAATACAATCATTTGGACATGCATGATATGATATGTACTCAACACCCAATATTTTCAACAATTTCTTTTCCTCTTTGCAGTTACCAGGCAAGACATTATCACTCGGAAGAACCTTATCTTTGAATTACCTATAGTTGATGATCATAGAAAATATTAAATGTACATTAATGCCAATATAATTATTAATGTTCATAAAATTTACCATTTGTAATGTTCATTGTGCGATTATATTTCTAAAAATTATATAAGGGAGGAATTTATGGTAACTTACCTCAAAATTTCTAAGAACCATGCATTCGACAAGCCAAAATTTTCTTTCATGTTGTACACTAACATCGTTGTCCCCAACTAGATAGACTTTGACTGACCACCAGGTCCAAAGAGAGGGGTGGTGGAAGAAAATTTAAGGCTTTCGAAAAAGGTGTCAGTGATATGAGCATCATCCCCTAGCTGATCATCATTTTTTAATGCATCTAGAAAAATTATCTCCATGGCAATCGTATCCCTTAATTAATCATCCATACCAACCTCTTTTTGATTCCCTCCATTGCCAGCTTGTGAAGAACTACTATTGCTATAGTCATTCCTAATTGGTGAATCTGGACGTAGTGGGAATTGAATCAATGGTTGATTCAACCATTCTTGGTATCATTCCTCTCCAATTTTTTCTCTTAATTCAGCCTTCTCTCGATTTGAAATTGTTGTGGGGTGTAAGGGAAGATGGTAGGTAGGTCGCTAATCCTAATGATTTCAAAAAATATATTTGAACATGATTAGTACAAAATCTATAATTTCAATTAGTAAGAGTGTTGACAATGCATGATTAATTGGTTTGAATTTGAAATAATTACATTAATATACCAAACAATTATTATTACCATCATTGTCTCGGGATTGCGGCTAGAAGATGAAATATTGTTACATTTGGCAGGATGAAGCGGCTGTCCATTTTCATCTACCAAATGCACCTTGTGGTATGCTGCTCCTGATAAGAGCTTTCAACGTTTTGGAGCTGTTTGAATATTTCGTGCATCTGAACTCGATTTTGAATTTGCATGAACCTGCAAATTTGTATACGTTATAAATTTTACTAAGTTTATTGACATGGATAAAAAAATATAAATTCAATTAGATAATGAAAATATAAATGAAATCTAAAGTAAATATTACGTCTTGAGATGGATAAGGAGAACTCTGCGATCGACTTTGAGAATTATTATGGAACTAGCTAGATTTTGAAGAAACTTTACAAGATATTCTAAATAATGAATTTCAAGAAAAATTTCAAGAAACTTTCATATATATTCTAAGTTCTCATATATATTGTAAATAATGAATTTCAATATGAACATATGAATTATTTTTTAAATGAATTTCAAGAAAAATTTCAAGAAACATATAAATTATTTTTTAAATGAATTTCAAGGAACATTTCAAGAAACTTTAATATATTCTAAATAATGAATTTCAAGAAATTTTCAAATATATTCTAAATAATGAATTTCTAGAAAAATTTCAAGAAACTTACATATATATTCTAAAGAATGAATTTCAAGAAATTTTCTGATGCAGGAGCATCAAGACCATTTTTTCATTTGTAAATATGTTAGAAAAGGGGGGTGTGACAATTTTAATATTTTATTAATTAATTTGTTATTTTTAATAAAATGGGAGATAATTATGAAAAGTGATGATTATGTAAATATTATTTTAATAAATAAAAGGATATGAGAGAAATAGTTTAGGAGCAAAATTTGGGATTAGGATTTCTATGTATGGGATTAGTTGAGGATTAGGTGGAGGGATATTTTGAGTGAATTAAATGCATTATTTGTGTTTAAATAGAAGTGGTTTTTGTGAAGAAAAACAAACTTGAATAGTTGGAGTGTGAGAGTGGTTGAGAGAAAGTTTTGAACAGCCAAGGCTGCAAGCCTCTGGCCAATTGTAAGGTCCCAAATGTTGAATATCCGGCCAAAGAAAAAGGTTGTAAGTGATCTCCTTTTGTTTATATGAAAACATTGTTTCATATTTATATATATATTGTTGATTGAATGAGAAAGGCGTAGAATTGGTGCTGACGTGTGATTGTTCCAAATTACGAATTGAGTTCACTGGTTTTTATTTGTTATGTCGATTTGAAATTCAGTTGAATCCTGAAGTGAATGGTTTATTCAAGAAGCAACGAATAATTACATTAATTATTTGATTCCGGCGTTTATCTATTAATCTGCATTAAATAGATTGAAGTGGCAGATGTAAAATCTCTGTGAATCGAACCAAAAAGGGAAATCGTAAGGAATTCTGATCACTTCTTTGTGAAGAGCGCTTTAATTTAAAACCAGTGTGTAATTATCTACATTTGAATTCTGGAACATCAGTGTTGTAATCGAACCATGAGACGTAATGAAAAGGAAAACGAATTGTAAGTAGCGGCATCAGTTTTATTAATTGCAGAACGTTGTTGCTGGAGTCATTTTTCAACTGGTTGAGGTTGTGCAATGTAATGGCAGTTGTAATCTGGAAAACGTAGAGGTTGAATTCGATCAGCAAATTAATTCAGAATAGAAACACCGAGAAATGCTTCCAAGTCAATTGTAGCAAGGGCGCAGAGGCGAGTAACTATTTAAATGGAGAGTTTGTTAACAACGTTGAATGCTGAATAAGGTTGGTGGATAGAAACGCTTGACAAATGAGGTAAAGAAGATCTGTACGAGGGTTTTAATTCAGTGGATCAGTAATCCATAACGTAGAGAAGCGTTGTTTCAATGGAGTAGAAGAATGTTGGCATTCGACTTCAGAGTTTGTGTTTCAGGTAAATCGATTGCATGGTGTAAGTCTGGTTTTTTTCATCGTATTTACGATTTTGCTTCTAATTACCGTGAACGCTGTCACTAATGAAGTTAAAATAGATACCCATGATTTAGAGTCTTTTGCTGAAACCCGGGAAAAGCGCACTGCTAATGTTTGGGAGAACGATGTAGGTGCAAGTTTGAATTAAATTCAGTGGTGATTTTAACATATGTTAAAGGCGCATGTTTGATTTAAATTCATTGGCAACGTGTACAGCAGAAACCTCAATGTAATCCGATTTTGAATTCACTACTCTGCGGTGTTTGTTTGACTGAAATCGTGTGGAACTTGTAGTTAGGCCAGAAGTTTTGAATCATTTGTAGTGAATTGAGAGCTGGAAGGCGTAGTCAATAAATTGGAATTGCAGAGATTGCCAGCAGATCGAATCTAAATTGTGGACAAGCGATGGAGCGTTGGATAAATATGAAATTCTGGCATTGGATTTCGTGAGCTGGTAAGCAGAATGGGAAGGGCGCACTTAAATATATTTGATATTTGGTTCAATTAAAATAATGTTTAAAGTTGAATGTTAAACCATGGGTGTATTGCCTCCTTGACTTTTGAATACATGAAATCCAATACTGAAACCCATATATGAATGATTGTGGAAATGATAAAGAGAAGTATTTGGGCTTAGAACCAGAATTAAAAGGGTTTATATAATGATTCGTGACATTCAATGTGGAATGAAATGGTTAAGTCGAGGTGCACACTCAGAGTTCATTTAAGGTAAGGATGTAACATATAAGTATATGTTATATTGATGAGAATATGGTTTTCATAAACCATAAAGTGATGAACCAAAGGTTATTGGCATTTGGTCTGAATGTGTGAGGTGAGTTTCAATGCTATTCGAAGTGTGGGACTGATGTTGTATTGAGTGTGTTGAGATTACATTGAAGCTTGAAATTTAATCCCATGAAGAGTTTAAATTATTGGGTTTATGGTTTTGAAACATATGATGATAACTTGTGAATTTGCCAGGAATTGAAAGATGAGCTTCCGCATAATAGTTGAGACTGCCAGTGGGTGAAAATTGTCCTAGATTGAAATTTTATTGGGCGGTTATGATGATAATTTGTATATACATAGATATTAAAGATTCTGGGTATTGCAGGCTAGCCCTGCATCATTTTTGGTATTAGAGCTGGAATGCTCTGTTGAAGATGTTTGTTTTATGAATGAGGACAGGAAAGTTCTGTTGAGAAATGAAGTGTTTTATTTGAATGTGTTTTAATCTAATATGCAAGCTACACAATTTCCGTGAACATGATTGCAGAAACGAAGGGAGAACAAGATCCTGCAAGATCTTACAGGTGAGATTATTTTCTGATTTGAATTTGTGATTAAAGTTTATGGTTGCAAACAGATGATGGCAGTGAACCTGAAATTCAGCTAAAGGCTGGATAGGGAGGACAATTGCAGTGTCCTGAAGAGAAAGTGAGTTGAAGAGATAGCCTAGAGAAAGAGGAGAGGAGAATGCTCAAAGGGTTCCAGAGGCAGTGAACCAAGTACTTACCAAAAGATTGAGTGAGGAGAGCTTGGTAAGGTAAGTGGCAGCAGAAGAGATTGTTGTCGTAGAGGCTAGTGCAACTCATGATGAGTGAGAAACTCATGGAGAAGATGATCATGGAGGATCAGAGAATAGGTTCAGAGGAATGCCATAGAGGTGAGATGACTGATGAAGTCTGAGAAAGAGAGATTGCAGTAATGAAGGTGCAATTGCAAGTACTAGAAGAATGGCTGCAAGAGAAGGAAACCCAGAACAGAGGATGGATCTTTCCACTGAAGGGAAAGAGAGTGATTTGGCGACCATTGCAGATGAAGTTGAGGCAAATTGTGATTGCCTTATTGAAAAGGGAACTTAGAGTTCTTGAGCCAGAGATGGAATTTGAAGATTCCACATGCAGATCTATTCAAAGGGAAGTGCTTGAGGAAGCAGTCAAGACTGAAAAGTCTTGCGGTTTTAAAACTGATGAGTTGTGTATGTTTGCAGGTACAGTACAGGGAGATGAGCAAGCTTTAGAGTTTGTTCAAGAATAATTGAATTTGAAGGCTGTTCAGATCGATGATGAGATGGCAAGATCTCAGGAGGAAATGAAGACGAAGGAGTCTAATCAGAATGTTGGTGCAGAGAGAGAAGGACCAACTGATAATTGGTCAAAAGTTGGTGAAGGTATGGAAAATCGTGTGAAGTTTCCAAGTTCTACTCCTAATGAAATTGTTGAATTGTATAGGAAACTAGATCTTCAGAGAAGAGAATTGGAGAGACAGAGGAATTATGTGCAGGATAATTTGCTGAGGAAGCAAGGCAGGGAAGTTTTCATGAATGACAGTCTTGGAGCAGAGGATGGTAAGAAGGCGAGACTAGCTGACAGTCTCATGGTGAATGAAAATCATCATACTGATGTGCTGACAGAGGAGTTGGAAAGGAACTCAGAGCAGCATACTAAAGTGTTGCCAGATAAAGCTGAGGAGAAAGCCAGTGAAGATTTTCTGAGTCCTGAAGAAGACTTGGAGCTGCAGAGAGAAAACTTGGTGACTGAATCGACAAGTGAGACCAGTGGGTCTTGTGATTTTGATGCTGACAATTTGATTTTGTTTACAGGTGATACAGAGGACAGTCCATCATTTGGAAATGTCTTGGAAGAAGAAGAACTGTTGCAGGAATAAAGTGAGACAGTCATGTCTCATGAGCAGAGGCTTGTTGCCATGGGTAACAAGAAAGAGTTGGCTTGTCTGTATAGCCAAGAAAAGACTGGTGGAAAATTTTTTGGAACTGCTACAGTGATAGAGGATGAGGCTACAGTATTGGAAAAACTTGATTTGATTGCCAGAATCAATCAAGATGATGCTGGACAATTTCTGAAGATTGTCAAAGGGAAAGATGGAGGTTATACTGGAGTTAATTTGCAGCATGTTGATGAAATGCTGAAATGTTTGCTGGAGACATTTGAACTAGAGAAATAAGTTGCAGATGAAATTGCAGATGATGAGCAAAGGAATGTTGTAGAGGGACAGGAAGTTTGGGAGGCCGCAACATTTATGGTGGCAGCTGAAGTAACATCTATGGAGGCACTGAAGCCTTATGGTTTTTATTCTAACAATTTTTTTGTGAGTACAGGTTTTATTGAATAAAAACCATAAGGCTTCAGTGCCTCCATAGATGTTACTTCAGCTGCCACCATAAATGTTGCGGCCTCCCAAACTTCCTGTCCCTCTGCAACATTCCTTTGCTCATCATCTGCAATTTCATCTGCAACTTCTTTCTCTGGTTCAAATGTCTCCAGCAAACATTTCAGCATTTCATCAACATGCTGCAAATTAACTCCAGTATAACCTCCATCTTTCCCTTTGACAATCTTCAGAAATTGTCCCGCATCATCTTGATTGATTCTCGTAATCAAATCAAGTTTTTCCAATACTGTAGCCTCATCCTCTATCACTGTAGCAGTTCCAAAATTTTGTCCACCAATATTTTCTTGGCTATACAGACAAGCCAACTCTTTCTTGTTACCCATGGCAACAAGCCTCTGCTCATGAGACATGACTGTCTCACTTTATTCCTGCAACAGTTCTTCTTCTTCCAAGACATTTCCAAATGATGGACTGTCCTCTGTATCACCTGTAAAAAAAATCAAATTGTCAGCATCAAAATCACAAGACCCACTGGTCTCACTTGTCGATTTAGTCACCAAGTTTTCTCTCTGCAGCTCCAAGTCTTCTTCAGGACTCAGAAAATCTTCACTGGCTTTCTCCTTAGCTTTATCTGGCAACACTTCAGTATGCTGCTCTGAGTTCCTTTCCAACTCCTCTGTCAGCACATCAGTATGCTGATTTTCATTCACCATGAGACTGTCAGCTAGTCTCGCCTTCTTACCATCCTCTGCTCCAAGACTGTCATTCATGAAAACTTACCTACCTTGCTTCCTCAGCAAATTATCCTGCACATAAGTCCTCTGTCTCTCCAATTCTCTTCTCTGAAGATCTAGTTTCCTATACAATTCAACAATTTCATTAGGAGTAGAACTTGGAAACTTCACACGATTTTCCATACCTTCACTGACTTTTGACCAATTATCAGTTGGTCCTTCTCTCTCTGCACCAACATTCTGATTAGACTCCTTCGTCTTCATTTCCTCCTGAGATCTTGCCATCTCATCATCGATCTGAACAGCCTTCAGATTCAATTCTTCTTGAACAAACTCTAAAGCTTTCTCATCTCCCTGTACTGTACCTGCAAACATACACAACTCATCAGTTTTAAAATCGCAAGACTTTTCAGTCTTGACTGCTTCCTCAAGCACTTCCCTTTGAACAGATTTGCATGTGGAATCTTCAAATTCCATCTCTGGCTCAAGAACTCTAAGTTCCCTTTTCAATAAGGCAATCACAATTTACCTCAACTTCATCTGCAATGGTCGCCAAATCACTCTCTTTCCCTTCAGTGGAAAGATCCATCCTCTGTTCTGGGTTTCGTGCTCTTGCAACCATTCTTCTAGTACCTGCAATTGTACCTTCATTACTGCAATCTCTCTTTCTCGGACTTCATCAGTCATCTCACCTCTATGGCATTCCTCTGAACCTCTTCTCTGATCCTCCATGATCATCTTATCCATGAGTTTCTCACTCATCATGAGTTGCACTAGCCTCTACGACAGCAATCTCTTCTGCTGCCACTTACCTTACCAAGCTCTCCTCACTCAGTCTTTTGGTAAGTACTTGGTTCACTGCCTCTGGAACCCTTTGAGCATTCTCCTCTGCTCTTTCTCTAGGCTATCTCTTCAACTCAATTTCTCTTCAGGACACTGCAATTGTCCTCCCTATCCAGCCTTTAGCTGAATTTCAGGTTCACTGCCATCATCTGTCTGCAACCATAAACTTTAATCACAAATTCAAATCAGAAAATAATCTCACCTGTAAGATCTTGCAGGATCTTGTTCTCCCTTCGTTTCTGCAATCATGTAGCTTGCATATCAGATTAAAACACATTAAAATAAAACACTTCAGTTCTCAACAGAAATTTCCTGTCCTCATTCATAAAACAAACATCTTCAACAGAGCATTCCATCTCTAATACCAAAAATGACGCAGGGCTAGCCTGCAATACCCAGAATCTTTAATCTCTATGTATATACAAATTATCATCATAACCGCCCAATAAAATTTCAATCTAGGACAATTTTCACCCACTGGCAGTCTCAACTATTATGCGGAAGCTTATCTTTCAATTCCTGGCAAATTCACAAGTTATCATCATATGTTTCAAAACCATAAACCCAATAATTTAAAATCTTCATGGGATTAAATTTCAAGCTTCAATGTAATCTCAACACACTCAATACAACATCAGTCCCACACTTCGAATAGCATTGAAACTCACCTCACACATTCAGAACAAATGCCAATAACCTTTGGTTCATCACTTTATGGTTTATGAAAACCATATTCTCATCAATATAACATATACTTATATGTTACATCCTTACCTTAAATGAACTCTAAGTGTGCACCTCGAATTAACCATTTCATTCCACATTGAATGTCACGAATCATTATATAAACCCTTTAATTCTGGTTCTAAGCCCAAATACTTCTCTTTATCATTTCCACAATCATTTATATATGGGTTTCAGTATTGGATTTCATGTATTCAGAAGTCAACGAGGAAATACACCCATGGTTTAACATTCAACTTTAAAAATTATTTTAATTGAACCAAATATCAAATATATATAAGTGCACCCTTCCCATTCTGCTTACCAGCTCACGAAATCCAATGCCAGAATTTCATATTTATCCAACGCTCCATCGCTTGTCCACAATTCAGATTCGATCTGCTGGCAATCTCTGTAATTCCAATTTATTGACTACACCTTCCAGCTCTCAATTCACCACAACTGATTCAAAAATTCTTGCTTAACTACAAGTTCCACACGATTTTAGTCAAACAAACACCGCAGAGTAGTGAATTCAAAATCGGATTACATTGAGGTTTCTGCTATACACGTTGCCACTGAATTTAAATCAAACCTGTGCCTTTAACATATGTTAAAATCACCACTGAATTTAATTCAAACTTGCACCTACATTGTTCTCCCAAACATTAGCAGTGAGCTTTTCCCCGGTTTCAGCAAAAGACTCTAAATTATGGGTATCTGTTTTAACTTCATTAGTGAAAACGTTCACGGTAATTAGAAGCAGAATCGTAAATACGATGAAAAAAAACCAGACTTACACCATGCAATCGATATACCTGAAACACAAATTCTGAAGTCGAATGCCAACATTCTTCTACTCCATTGAAACAACGCTTCTCTGCGTTATGGATTACCCATCCACTGAATTAAAACCCTCGTACAGATCTTCTTTACCTCATTTGTCAAGCGTTTCTATCCACCAACCTTATTCAGCATTCAACGCTGTTAACAAACTCTCCATTTAAATAGTTACTCGCCTCTGCGCCCTTGCTACAATTGACTTGGAAGCATTTCTCGGCGTTTCTGTTCTGAATTAATTTGCTGATCGAATTCAACCTCTACGTTTTCCAGATTACAACTGCCATTACATTGCACAACCTCAACCAGTTGAAAAATGACCTTAAAGAATAACGCCTGCAATTAATAAACCGATGCCGCTACTATAATTGCTTTCTTGCATTACGCCTCATGGTTCGGACATAACACTGATGTTCGAATTAAAAATGCAAATATAATTACAGCTAACGTTTTAAATTAAAGCGTCTTTCACAAAGAAGTGACTCTAATTCTTACGATTTCCCCTTTTGGTTCGATCCATAGAGATTTTACATCTGCCACTTCAATCTATTTAATGCAGATTAATAGATAAACGCTGGAATCAAAAATTTAATGTAATTATTCGTTGCTTCTTGAATAAACCATTCACTTCAGGATTCAACTGAATCTCAAATCGACATAACAAATAAAAACCAGTGAACTCAAGGAACAGTCACAAGTCAGTACCAATTCTACGCCTTTCTCATTCAATCAACAATATATATATATATATATATATATATATATATATATATATATATATATATATATATATATATATATATATATATATAAATCTAAAACATTGTTTTCATATAAACAAAAGGAGATCACTTACAACCTTTTTCTTTGGCCAGATATTCAACATTTGGGCCCTTACAATTGGCCAGAGGCTTGCAGCGTTGGCTGTTCAAAACTTGCTCTCAACCACTCTCACACTCCAACTATTCAAGTGTGTTTTTCTTCACAAAAACCACTTCTATTTATACACAAATAATGCATTTAATTCACTCAAAATATCTCTCCACCTAATCCTCAACTAATCCCATACATAGAAATCCTAATCCCAAATTTTGCTCCTAAAATATTTCTCTCATATCCTTTTATTTATTAAAATAATATTTACATAATCATCACTTTTCATAATTATCTCCCATTTTATTAAAAATAAAAAATTAATTAATAAAATATTAAAATTGTCACACCCCCCTTTTCTAACATATTTACAAATGAAAAAATGGTCTTGATGCTCCTGCATCAGAAAATTTCTTGAAATTCATTCTTTAGAATATATATGTAAGTTTCTTGAAATTTTTCTAGAAATTCATTATTTAGAATATATTTGAAAATTTCTTGAAATTCATTATTTAGAATATATTAAAGTTTCTTTAAATGTTCCTTGAAATTCATTTAAAAAATAATTTATATGTTTCTTGAAATTTTTCTTGAAATTCATTTAAAAAATAATTCATTTGTTCATATTGAAATTCATTATTTACAATATATATGAGAACTTAGAATATATATGAAAGTTTCTTGAAATGTTTCTTGAAATTCATTATTTAGAATATCTTGTAAAGTTTCTTCAAAATCTAGCTAGTTCCATAATAATTCTCAAAGTCGATCGCAGAGTTCTCCTTATCCATCTCAAGACATAATATTTACTTTAGATTTCATTTATATTTTCATTATCTAATTGAATTTATATTTTTTTATCCATGTCAATCAACTTAGTAAAATTTATAACGTATACAAATTTGCAGGTTCATGCAAATTCAAAATCGAGTTCAGATGCACGAAATATTCAAACAGCTCCAAAACGTTGAAAGCTCTTATCAGGAGCAGCATACCACAAGGTGCATTTGGTAGATGAAAATGGACAGCCGCTTCATCCTGCCAAATGTAACAATATTTCATCTTCTAGCCGCAATCCCGAGACAATGATGGTAATAATAATTGTTTGGTATATTAATGTAATTATTTCAAATTCAAACCAATTAATCATGCATTGTCAACACTCTTACTAATTGAAATTATAGATTTTGTACTAATCATGTTCAAATATATTTTTTGAAATTATTAGGATTAGCGACCTATCTACCATCTTCCCTTACACCCCACAACAATTTCAAATCGAGAGAAGGCTGAATTAAGAGAAAAAATTGGAGAGGAATGATACCAAGAATGGTTGAATCAACCATTGATTCAATTCCCACTACGTCCAGATTCACCAATTAGGAATGACTGCAGCAATAGTAGTTCTTCACAAGCTGGCAATGGAGGGAATGAAAAAGAGGTTGGTATGGATGATTAATTAAGGGATACGATTTCCATGGAGATAATTTTGCTAGATGCATTAAAAAATGATGATTAGCTAGGGGATGATGCTCATATCACTGACACCTTTTTCGAAAGCCTTAAATTTTCTTCCACCACCCCTCTCTTTGGACCTGGTGGTCAGTCAAAGTCTATCTAGTTGGGGACAACGATGTTAGTGTACAACATGAAAGAAAATTTTGGCTTGTCGAATGCATGGTTCTTAGAAATTTTGAGGTAAGTTACCATAAATTCCTCCCTTATATAATTTTTAGAAATATAATCGCATAATGAACATTAAAAATGGTAAATTTTATGAACGTTAATAATTATATTGGCATTAATGTACATTTAATATTTTCTATGATCATCAACTATAGGTAATTCAAAGATAAGGTTCTTCCGAGTGATAATGTCTTGCCTGGTAACTGCAAAGAGGAAAAGAAATTGTTGAAAATATTGGGTGTTGAGTACATATCATATCATGCATGTCTAAATGATTGTATTCTATATATAGGAGAATATGCAGACAAAGAGATATGTCCGAAATGTGGGCATGAAAGGTATGATAAATAAAAAAATAAGGGTAAATCATGTGGTCCTCCTTTTAAGATATTGAGGCACTTGTCTATAATCCAAATGATTCAAAGGCTCTTCCGTTGCAAAGAATTAGCTATGTTTTAGGGATGGCATGCCTCACACAGAAGTGAGTTGGGAGTTATGTGAATCCCAGCTACTTCAATATCCTTGAAGCATATAGAGGATGCATGGCCTGAAAAATTCAAGGATGAAGTACGAAATCTATGACTCAGCATAGCCATAGATGGAGTCAACCCATATTCCCTCTAGAACACCAACTATTCTGTTTAGCCTGTACTAGTGATTAATAACAATATCACCCCATGGTTGTCCGTGAAGAATGAACATCTTATGTTGGCTCTCATAGTCCCTGGTAGAAGACAAGTGAAGAATATGGATGTCTACTTACAACCATAAGTATATGAATTGAAAGAATTATGGGATGGGATCAATGTATATGATGTATCAAGACCCATCGCAGTAGAGAGGAGTTTTACGTTGTATGGCATATGTGCTTACACGACACATGATTATCCAGGCTTAGGAGTTTTCTCTGGTAAATTACATGTTTATTGATTTGTTTATATACGTAAAAATATTCTTTTGCATATTAATTATTTAATTCGTTGTAATTGTTCTAATCTTCATGATATTATTTAACGTGCCATGCATATAAATTGTATACAATAATATTGCAGGTCTTGTAACAAAAGATTATTTTGGATGTAAATGTTGTGGACCCTCTCTGAAATCTAGATGGTCCAACTACCTATGAAAGCCAGTGTATGACTGCTCCAGGGTATTCCTCCCAGAAGAACACCTTTACAACAGAGAACATCTACTTTCAATGGTAAACGAGAGAGAAACCAAAGGCCTCTAATAATGACACCAACTGAATGGCTTAGAGAATATGAGAGAGAGAAGGAGAACTAGTTCATATAAATGTTCGATTTAAATGGGGATCCTATGTTCGATGATCCATAATTCTTCGACACCTATGTTGAGAAATTTCCCATTGGGCTCAAAAGGAAATCTATCTTTTATAACCTCCCATATTGGGAGCATCTTAGGATTACCCACTTATTATATCCCATGCATATATTTAAAAATGTTTCATCTTCTTTATGGAGGCACATATCATTGAAAAAAGTGACACATTGGCTGTTAGGAAAGATCTTATTACTTCAAAAATTAAAAAGAAACATTTGCCAAGAATCAGAGGCAGGCGCTGGTCCCTCTAATTCATGGTATTTCAAAGAAGGTGATGTCCCATGGATTTTTAAAAAAGATGATATTTCTTTGGAAAAAGAATTTATAATGGGTGTAAGGGTGCCATCTTCATACGGGTCTTCACTACGGCATTGTTTCACCATGGATGACCATTTTTCGGGTTTGAAATCGCATGACAATTTGAATATTCTAAGATTACGTATAATGTCAAAAGCATGATTTTATTATTTCTTATATTAATAAATTTTATCCCATGCAGGGATCATAAAACATAAATAATTTTATATATTATTGCACGTATTTATAACTTTGTAGTTTCATTATCCTTTTTTCATGTGTGAGTGTGTGAAACATGAGCCCCCCCAAGACTTAGGAAATTTCATATCTAAATTATCTGTATTTGTACGTTGGATCATGTCAAAGGAGATTCATGTGGCTAGCATTCCATAGTGGCGTCAAGTTATAGTTGAGATTGTTTTTATGTTTGAGAAGGAACTACCGACAAGTTTCATGGACTTGTAGGTTCATCTTCTAATCCACCTAGTAGATGAGGTTGAATTAGCTAGGGTGGTTTTTTGTTGTTGGATGTTCTTCTTAGAGGGGTACATGAAGAAATTGAAAGGTTTTTTTCGACAAAGGGAAAAACCCGAGGGGTCTATGGCAGAGGGGTGCATATCGTATGAGTCTTTCTATTATGTCAGTGAGTACATCAAGCAGATCGAAAAAAAACCAGGTGCAGTGATTTGGGACGATGAAAGGGATGAAGACAAAATAGAAGGAGAGTTGCTCCAAACGAATGGAAAAAAGCGCTTGATAAAGAGTAAGTGACTTATAATTTTTCAAATTTACACAAAGTAAATATTAATGCTGAAATTTGATCTAATGTATATTTTGACTTCATCAGTGAATGCAAAAATTGAAGCAATCAATAAATTCATTCTTTACAATTCCGAAGCGACACAACCATGGGTCGCATTGTACGAACAAAAGAGGATGAAATGGGATAGTGACATGAAAGAATTTTGACATTTGAATGGTAGAAGTGTGCCTTATCCCGATCATTTAAAAGAAAATATGCCAAAAATATGCCCCAAAATTTGGGTTGCTAACCAAGTAAGAGAGAAATATGGTACAACTGGTCATTACTCATGTGTTGAAGAGGATGCGCTAAACGTAGGGATTGGGTGCACCAAATCGGTAGTAATACATTTAATTTATATGTACATTTTAAACTTAATAATTCACCTTTCAAATGTAATTACATATATATTTCATATTTTAACTGTTGGGTTATTATAAGCTGACACATGACATTATGATTTTTTAACTTTTTTATAGGTGCATTTGTTCCGATATATGTGGTCATATGGACACCATTTTTGCACAGAAAATGCCGATGATGGACACATGACACAAGAATGTGGAGTGGAAGTTGAGTTCAATCAATCTAGTTGATCTAGCGATCGTGATCAAAACCTAGTACGAGGGACGTTAGGCTACGTAAAAAAGATACAAGTGATCATTGAAGTGGATTTATCTTCTTTCCAATGTGTTATTTTTAGGTGAAAGTGGCAGGACACCTTTGATCGTAATAATGTAAAGAAATATCGTGATATTAGGTTGATATGTACAAACTGTAGAAAGATGTGGGATGAAACTAAGGAGCTCTATTTTTTCCCCAAACACTACAACCATGTTTTTTGTTACACATATGTGTTGGATAGGGATTGGTCGTTCGTGTTGAGACATGACCCTAGATCAAAATATTTTTTTTAGAACAACAGTGCTATCATGCCAAGCTAGCTAGAAGATAATGAGGGTGATCATGAGAACTGAGAGTGATATGGCACATGTGTTATTTCATCACTAAATATACTTTTTAAGATGGGTTTTTATTTCATCACTTGATAATTTCATCACTTGATAATTTGCAGTTATGTTGATCTCAAAAGCAATGGCGTATTGTATAAAGTTTTTTTTTTTGTATGTAAGATCATAATACAATAATGACAATTCTAAAGTACATGAATTTATTTGCATTATTTTCTAAAATTTACTTTGTTACAAAAATTTATATTATTCTAGATTTATTATTTTACAATTATTTACAAATTTACAACTTTAAATTTTTTAATAAAATCATTTCACATTAATACAATTAAAATTTTCACATTAATACAGTTAAAATGCTACAAATATTTTACATACAATTACAATTAAAATTACAATTACAATTTTACAATTTCGCATACAATTATAATTAAAATTACAATTACAATTTTAGAATTTTACATACAATTACAATTACAATTACAATTTTACAATTACAATCATTTCACACTAATACAATTAAAATTTTACAAATATTTCACATACAATTAGAATTAGAATTAGAATTAGAATTTTACAATTTCACATACAATTACAATTTTAGAATTTTACATATATACCATTACAATTACAATTTTATAATTTTATATAAATTACAATTACAAATACAATTTTACAATCACAATCATTTCACATTAATACAATTAAAATTTTACAAATATTTTACATACAATTAGAATTAGAATTAGAATTAGAATTACAATTAAAATTACAATTACAATATTTACAATTATAATTTTAGAATTTTACATACAATTACAATTACAATTACAATCAATTCACATTAATACAATTAAAATTTTACAAATATTTTACATAAAATTACATTTAGAATTAGAATTAGAATTAGAATTACAATTACAATTTTACAAATTCACATAGAATTACAGTTAAAATTAAAATTACAATATTTACAATCACAATTTTAAAATTTTATATACAACTACAATTACAATTACAATCATTTCACATTAATACAATTAAAATTTTACAAATATCTTACATACAATTAGAATTAGAATTAGAATTAGAATTACATTTTAACAATTTGACATACAATTACAATTAAAATTAAAATTACAATTACAATTACAATTACAATTACAATTAGAACTACAATAAAAATTACAATTACAATCATTTCACAATAAATTAAATATTACAATTACAATTAAGATTTTAAAAATATTTTACATACAATTACAATTAAAATTACAATTAAAAATACAATTACAATTTTACAATTTTACATACAATTACAATTAAAATTACAATTAAAAATACAATTACAATTTTACAATTTTACATACAATTAAAACTAAAATGTCAATTACAATCATGACATAATACTTAATAAATATCATGATTTAATATTAAATTAAATAAACATCACTATCATGATAACCATCGTACAAACATCATATTCAACTAAAAAACACATTCAAATTCGCTCACATCATCTAATCATTGTGATCATGATCATCTAACAAAACACAATTAGCATTGTATACCATCATCACAACACAAACATCAAATATACATCTCATGTCAAATAACTGCTATCACATACACATCTATCTACAAGCTGCACATTAAATCAATGTATCTAACATGACCTAACAATATACACATCATGATGATCACCAACATGTAAATTAATTACAATTGCAACATGAACATAAAATAAATGGACCATATATATATATATATATATATATAATGCCAAAAATATACAACTGTAATATAAATGTCAAATATCAGCCAGTGGTACATCATCAATAGTAGTACTAGTCGAGGCCTACTTAGTAAATGGTGTAGCCTCGACAAGCTCAGATAGATGTCGATCATCGCATGTCTGCTGATATGGTGGTGCCTCATGCTGATCAAGATCAATTTTCGACTGCTCATGATGACTCGACATGGATGGTCATGCCTGCTCATGATCATGAATACTACTGGATGTTGCGGGATGATGATCATTATGACTCGACATGGATGGTCCAGCCTCCTCATGATCATGAATGTTGGATGCTGTAGGCTGAGAAGGCTGACTCGACGTGGATGGTCTAGCTTGCTGATCATGATCATGACTGTTGGTCGATGCTGGAGGCTCCTCATCTGCAGCACAAGGTGAACGATGATCACTCCCCTGATCTTGATCATTAGATGATGCATTGTTTCTCGATTGTCGATGTATTGCGTCTTGACCATGCCTATGTTGAAGGGCCTTCCTCAACCGCGTCACTAAGCTAGTAACTTGTACGAAATGCTGCATCAGGGTGAACATGTCATGTGGCATGGATCTCCACATATTTACTAGCCTAACATTGACCTATATCTCTCTTATAGTGGCGGGCCTGACTCCCCCCTCCACAAGCAGTGCACAGAGTTGGTCGCGCAACTCCATCCTAAATATAGTGTCAGGCCTATGCCTCGCAACATTAGCTAGTACCTGCGCAACATAAGGATGAGGTCTGTCTACACCAGCCTGATCCTCGGCATCTACCATCTCCTGATCATTATCAGGATCTACACTTAGGTCATTTGGTCGAGGTGGCATCTCATATCCATAAAATGACCCAATGTCTACAAAATATATATAAGTACAAAAAAATAATTATACAATTTCATTAAAAAATTTAATAAAAACAAGTTAAATAACATGTTAGAATAAATTTAAAGAAACAATGTATATTACCTCTATCATCTGGCGGCTCATCATATGTGAAGATGATGTTGGCACACCCTCGCCAATCCAAACCATCATATGGATAGGGGACCAAAACGAAGGGATGCTCATCAACACTGGCTAGCAACTCCAGTGCATCATGTGATGTCCTCGCGGAAAACTCTAACTCACCTATCTTAGGCATCATCTGTCCCCACATCTGCATCAGTACATGCAGCATCGGCCTACGAGGTTGCAAAACAAAAGTAGGCCTCTTCTCTGGAAACCTCTCAAAAAATAAACAAAATAGCTCTGAAGAAAAAGGGAAGTTCACCCTCCCTTTTGCCTAAGCACAACATCTATCTAAAGATATACAGAACTGCCACAAAAAATGGCAGACCACCTCACAAGTCGTGGCACCTGTAATAAAGAATCAACAAGAATATAAGCGGGTAACTGATGCATTGCACGTCGCTGGTATGGTGTGCAATGGTCAAAATTAGTAGTGAGAGGCACCTCACCTCCTCTCCACCAAATGAAGCAATATGTAACTGACCTCTGGAGACCTGAAAACCTGCAAGAGACACTATATCTGTGCTAATGTATCTCTGGGAGTACACCAACTGACTCCATGTTTCATAGCCAACAGGGCCCTCTTGATACAAGGAAAAATTGACCCCTCTCCTCGATAGGATCGTAATGAAATAGATGTCCTCCTCAATGGGTGCATACCACTGGTTAGGACCAACTCGGAAAGCCTGTCGGTGGGCATTCCACCTATGGATAAGATATCACAAAAACCCACCAGGGCCCTTTAGGGATGTAGCCTCCTCATATAACTTGAGGAGGCCTATCTCCATTAAGAGCGCCTGGGTGGCTAGTGTATTAGGGAAAGGGTACATATCTCTGTCCCTCTCTCGTTCCTCCTACAAGCGAACCACATTATACTGGTTCACCTGTTGTTACTGTTGTTCCCTCTATTCTCTCCATTGGCATCGCTAAATGATTGACATATTAAATATAATTTTTTTAATTAAACGATACATGTATTTAGGACTATATATATATATATATATATATTTTTTTTTTTTTTGAAAAAACAACAACAAACACAGTCGGCGTGCCACAAAAAACACGCATGCATTGGTAACGGTGTGTTATTTTTTTTCACGCACCGGAGCCGGTGCACCTAGAAATTTTCAGCGCACTGCCCTCCTGGCATTGTTACAAGGTCAACGGTGCGGTGGTATAACATACCACACTGTTGACTATGTAAAAATTCCAGGAGGGCAGTGCGCTGACCAAACTATGCGCCCCGGGGTATATAGTTTATGAAGTGCACTGCCCTCCTAACATCACTACATAGTCAACGGTGTGGTCGTTTACATTACCGCACCATTGACTATGTCCATTTTGGGAGGGCAGTGAACTGAAAAAAATACTCGCCACAGGGCGGATATTTCCGTCAACACATCATATTCCTGCAATTTGACATGGTCAACGGTGTGATCGGGTAACCAACCACACCAATTTTTTTTAAATTTTAAAAAATCACGGTGCATTATTTTGGTACCACCTCGGAACTGGTGCAGATACCATTAGCACCGGTCTTGGTGCGACCTGTAAATTTACAAGCAGCACTGCAAATCGGTGCGAGCCGAATGGCTTGAGCGCACCGGGTAAGATTTTTTTTTTTTTTTGAAAATAAGGTGAATTTTAAGTTAAATTAGAAAAAAAATCCGCTAAAATATTTCATTATCAAAAAACAAGTAAAATAACTAGACATTTGGCTGTCGAGGAGGCATATTGGTTGCATAATTTGCAAAACTAAATTTTCCCACCATTTTTCAAAATTCAAAATCGAGATGGTGGGCAATGGACAATAGCAGTGTGTGCAATGGGAGCACCGATGGTAGGGCACCTCACACAAGGTAAATTTCACCGGTGCTTGAGAGCTATGGAGAACTAAAAAGTGAAAAATGCAGATTTTTAGCTGTAATTTTTTTTTATTTAACCCTGTTCCGGTGCGAGGGTTTTCTAGGTGCACCGAGATGTTTAAGTTTTGGTGCGGGGTTTTAGGATGCACCAATGTTGAATCTTTATAGAGCACTGGTGCACTATAGTAATGAGACGCACCAGGTGGGTTTTTATCTAGCGCACAGTGTCCCGATGTGCCAATTGTTTGTATGCATTGGTTCTTTCCATAGTGGAACGCATCAGTGCGGTTTAGGATGAGAAACACACCGGAAAAAAACATCCGCAAAAACCTCCACCCGCCAACCTCCTCTAGTAACTTCCACTATAAATGGATGTCTTGGATATTTTTATAAGGGGTTCCTCAAAAACATCTGCTAGAGGGTCTTTCCCTTGTAGTGGAAAGTTTACTAATTTTTTTCTTAAAATTCATTATTTAGAATATATATGAAATTCATTGAATTTTTTCTTGAAATTCATTTCAAAATATTGTTTCCTGAAATTTTTCTAGAAATTCATTATTTAGAATATACATGAAAGTTTCTTGAATTTTTTCTTGAAATTCATTGTTTAAAATATATATTAAAGTTTCTTGAAATTTTTAATTAAATTCGGTATTTAGAATATATATGATGTTCATTGAATTTTTTCTTGAAATGAATTTCAAAATATTGTTTCTGAAAGTTTCTTGAAATTAATTTAAAAAATAATTCATATGTTTCTTTAAATTCATTTAAAAAATTCATATTGAAATTCATTATTTAGAATATATATGAAGTTTTCTTGAAAGTTTTATTGAAATTCATTATTTAGAATATATATGAAAGTTTCTTGAAATTTTTCTAGAAATTCAATATTTAGAATATATATGAAAGTTTCTTGAATTTTTCTTGAAATTCAATTAAAAAATAACTCATATGCTTCTTGAAATTTTTCTTGGAATTCATTTAAAAAATCATTCATATGTTTCTTGAAAATTATCTTCAAATTCATTTAAAAAATTCATACTGAAATTCATTATTTATAATATATATGAAAGTTTAGAATATGTATGAAAGTTTCTTGACATTTTTCTTGAAATTCATTATTTAGAATATATATGAAAGTTTCTTGAATTTTTTCTAGAAATTCATTATTTAGAATATATATGAAAGTTTCTTGAATTTTTTATTGAAATTAATTATTTAGAATATATATGAAATTCATTGAAATTTTTCTTGAAATTTATTTAAAAAATAATTCATATGTTTCTTAAACATTTTCTTGAAATTCATTTAAAAAATTCATATTGAAATTCACTATTTAGATGACGACAATGGTTAACATCCACTCAGACCAAACTTTTGTCTATCAGACCTAACGGAATGAATTATTTTTTTTTTTTTTAAATTGTATTCTTATGTTCAAAGAGCTTGGAGCAAAGTGTCTTGAGCTCACTATAATTTTGACATGTTAAAAGGCTAGGAAGGCCAGTATTGCAACAAATATTATGAAACTGAGATCTAATGTCGATGTACACAGTGAAATCTAAGAGGAAGTGATTTTCGTCCTTAATGTTTGTATTCTCACAAAGATGACAGATCCTTTCCACCCATGGTGTTTTAGGAACTGCCCAATGACCTGTTTCACTATGGAGTTCATGAGAGTTCGTTCTTATCTTGGCTATATTATTTTTTTTCTTAGAGCTAGTTAAAACAGAGAGATAATTTTGATCTTCTAGAGTAGGGTTGATGACCTCCTTATAATATCTTAATATTCTTTGAGCTTCTAAATCTTTCTCACACCACATTTTCTCGTTAAAATTAAAAGCAACAATATTTTTAATGTTATTAATATTTTCAATGCAACAATTTTTTCGATCTCCTAATGGTTTAACTAGGCCCTGGTATCTTTATACCAACCTCATTTAAGCCTTAGTTGGTTTTGGCTGGAATTGAAAGCTAGCTTAGGAAGCCTATGATCTCCCATGTTATTGATTTTGTGCTTGTACAATCAGAGCCTAGTCATAGATAGGCTCTTGATAGGGGAAATACCCACTTCTATAAGGATAATAGGAGAGGGTGTATTTCTTTTAATTTTAAGGTTATACATTGAAAAAACACTTCTGTATTTTCTCAATGTTTCTCCAAGATTCTCTAAATATGCTGCAACCCCAAACCTCACATTCATACAAGATAACAGGAGTGACTAAAGTTTCAAATAGGAGCTTATTTTTATCCCACATCACAAGGTTTGCTGCTTTACAATTATTTTCAATACCAAAATAAGCTTTCCACACTCCATTAATCCTTTTCTCAATGCTATAATTCCAGTTTAGCTTGTTATGAATATCAATTCCTAGGTATTTGTAAGAAGACACTTCTTCCAAGTTTCTATTTTCATACAAAACTTTAGCGTAAGTTTCTTTCTTGGAATTTATAATCACAACTTTAGTTTTTTCAGTGTTAACAGTCATACCCATGGTAGAGTAGAAATCCTTAAGAAATCTTAGTTTCTTATCAAGATCATATGGGCACCTTGCCATAAGAACATTATCGTCATCATAGAGAAGAAGGATGATGAACATTCCAGCTAAGATCGTGCCAGCACAACGTGCTTCCTCTAAACAACCTTCTAGCTTGTCGACATAAATTCCAAATAGGGTAGGGGATAGGGGGAAACCTTGTTTAACTCCCATATTACACTTAATATCTTTCAACCACCCCTTATTTCTCTTAAAATTGGCAATTACATTCTCGTATAACCTTATAGCGGAAGCTATCAACTCGAAAGGAACCTTTAGATATTTTAATCTATTCCATAGGTTATTTCTAGGAACCATTTCAAAAGCCTTTCTAAAGTATACAAAGCAACAAAAGAGATTGGATTTATCATTACGAAATTCCTCCACAATGATCCTAAGTGTAATGAGGTGGTCTGTTGTTGAGTGATGCCTTCTAAAATCCACTTGGTCTTTAGCTCTCTTAGCTTCACTTTCAAGCCATATTCTCATCTTATTTTCCAAAATAATACCATATAACTTGGCTAAGAGAGGGCTAATAATAATTGTATGATAATTATCAGGGTTATTTGTATCCCCACTTTTGAAAATAGGAATAATGAGGCTCTGAGTCCACGGTTTAGGGAACCCTTACCTAAAAGCTTGATTGAAAATCTTTTGGATGTGAGGGATGAGGACAAGACCTCCAATTTTTAATATTTCTACCTGGTAACCTTCAATGTCCTTAGCTTTTCCATTTTCCAGGTGCTTAGCCCCAAAATCTATGTCTTCTAATGAAAAAACCTCTTTTGTTGTGAGCATGGTTTCAAAGTTATCTATGACATTTGGAGATTCATCAATATTTATAAGATAGGAATTCCATTCTTGTAAAGAAATTCTATTATTATCTTTAGTTTTTCTAGTTAGAATCTGCCTCCAGAATTTATTAGGAGCTACCTTAGAGAGGTGTAAGAGATTTTCTTGTCTTTCATGAATATACTGCATTTTTTTCCTTTTAGTCAGGACTTTGTATATTTTTATCTTGTCAATTTTAAGAGACTCATCAAAAACTTCTTTAATATCTCTCCTTGCACTTTTACAGTCTTTATCATACCAAAGGTTGGTTTTCATATTTCTTTTATTACTTGAAACTTCAATTGAGAACTTCTTAATAGAATATGAGAGGGTTGTAGTAAAATTGTTATAGAGGTCCTCTATGTTTTCTGTACTAGATAAAGGAAGAAAATTGATTTTTAAGCCATTTAGAAATAGATCATTTTTATTTCTATCAAATATTAATTTCTTATGGCTACAAGGATTGTCTTTATGCATGACAAAATTGAGAGTTACAATTAAAGGTATATGATCAGAGTCAGGCTTGTGGTCATTTAAGATGTCAAAATTTATTATTTCGTTGTATAAACGGATATTGTAAATAACAAAGTCTACCATGCTATTACCAATCCCATGCATACATGACATCTGGCTAGAATTGGGCCACTTCTTTAGACCGTTGCAAATTATGAGATCTTGAACACTGCATAGCTTGACTAGCTCAGACCCAAACAAAAATTTCCCCAGATCTTCAGAGCTTCTTTTGTACTGGCTAGCTAGATGAAGGTCTTCCTCTAACCGAAGAGGATTAGGGTTGGAATAATTGCTTAGAATAATAGCTTGGTTGCATGAAGTTCGAGCATTAAAGTCACCCACTAAGAGGATATTACCTTCATTCATGAGGCTATAAATATCATTCTCTAAACCATTGTAAGGAGCATTTTAATCTAAATATTTTTTCTTATAGAAGTTAGAATTGATAGGGGAAAAATAACAGATTGATATGTAGGTTTTTTTATCATTAATGTTAGTAATCTTTGTCCAAATATATTGGTTGTAAGGGTATTTTTTATAAAGCCTAGCATGGGGGGAGATGTTCTTCCTAATGTAACAAGCTATACCCCCAATGCTTCTATGGTAGGATCGCTTGTTCCACATTGACCATAGTACAAAGCCATCTATGTTAGGGACCTTAGATTGTTCGTGTTCCCAAGTTTCAACTAGAAATATAATATCAACTTCATTCGAGATCGAACTTAGCTTGGGGCCTTTGTTCCATGGAAAGCCCCAACAGTTCCAAGAAAGAATCCAGAGCATGTTGAATTTCTATTTATTACTGTCTTTTTGGTTTCTATCTCAAATAAAGGCTTTTCTATTTCTTATTATTGCCCATTTTCCTTCCTTCCTAGCTTCTTTTACCATTTGAACCTCCTTTCTTAATTCTTATTGATCTTCTAGAATGTTATCTTCATTTATACACATTCTTGTTCCTTTTAGACTTGAGGTTTTACTAAGTATTTCATATTTATGGTTAGTAGAGCTCACCTTTATCCTGACCAACCTTCCTTTATTCTTAGTTAATTTCCCCAACCTTGTCGCTTCTGTGAGACATGTTGTTTCAATTTGTAATATATTATGTAATTCTTTATGGGCTATGACTAACGTATCCTCATCTATCTCCTCTTTCAAACCAAAGATTATAAGGTTCAAGGCCCTTTTGTTATGCTCATGGTCTAATTCTATCAATTTTTTCATTTATTCTTTAATGGGTTTGATATATAATTTACCTGCCACACTATTTAGGGTGAGATTTTTATTAACTTTTTCTTCTAGTTATTTAATCATGTCCTTCATTTTAAGACTTTCTAAAGTATCAAAATCTCCTTGTTGGGATGTTGGGTTTGTATCTTGGCTTTGTTTTTCTATTACCTGTAATCTAATCTCCATTGTCTCCATTTTATTCTCCAATAGTTTTATTTTATTTTCTATTTGTTTTTGGATCTTGTCTTCAAGAGATGTAAATTTATCTTCCAAAATGGCTTCTAACTCTGTTTGTAGCTTGGCTTCTCTTTCTTCTCTATGTTTCTTTAAAGACTCTATATAATCATAAAGGATCTGTAGAGTAACTGTGTTAGGTCTACCTTTGACAATATTTGGTAGATGTGGTGAATTATTCATACTTGTGAAAAAATATATGAGCAATAAATATGTATTAGAAAAAAAATATAAGGAATGTGTGCACCTGGAAAATCATGAATAGTTTGTATCGAAGTCTCCTGGAATACTGATCTAGATATCAACCTAGTTGCAGAGCCGAAATTATATATATATATATATATATATATATATATATGGTCCGCAGAGCCGCAACTACAGAAACAAACTCTATGAATGATGTTCACAGACGAACTTTGAATTTGCTGTAGAAATTAATCAGATCATCACAATATTTGATTATAGCTCCTCAAACGCAATCAATTCACCAAACCTCTAAGATCCCGAACCTTCGGTATGCCAGAATCTCTACCACAAAACCATAATTTTGCTGAAAACTTCAAACACGAGATGTATAATCACAAAGTATGTATTTAAAATGCTCGAAGAGATGAGATGTAGCCATGGAGTCTGCGCTGGAGAGTCTGTATATTCGTAGAGACATAGACACAGAGTCTGCATTTAAAATTTCCCATAAAGAGGAGATGTATATATACTTGAACAAGATTAAGTTTTCAGTTTTGTTGCAGGAGAGACTATCAAATTGAAATTCAAAGACAAGATGTATAGCCACAAAGACGAGATGTATAGCCGCAGAGTTTGTATTTTAAATTCCTGCGGAGAAGAGATGTAGCTGCAGACTCTGCATCGGAGAGTCTGTATAGCCGCAGAGACTAGTTTCAAATCTATAATCTAAGACTGTTTTCTCCAAGACTTTGATCTTCAAATTTGTGATCTGAAATCGTCTCCAAAAATGATTAAATTGAAATAGAAAATCTGTGATCTTATATGTGAACTCAAACTACGAAGATCACATTATTCTCGTGCTGTAGATATCAATGGACCACAGAGATGAAGGGTCATAAATATTAGGGCAAACCTAGATCAAGCGAAATCTCTCTGGTGGTATACAAATTTTTCAATTTTAATTTCCCCCAAATTGTATGGTATCAATCACATAATTAGACGCTGTATAATAATGTGGATATTGACCGCCGAAGAGAAGTCATAGTTACAAACTAAAAACTACATATCGAAAGCTTCAAATGTCTTCATATTCATACTGTAACCGACGAATAAAACCACACATTCAATTCAAATTTAATTTTTTATTGAAATTCATTTAAAAAATTCATATTGAAATTCATTATTTAGAATATATATAAAAGTTTCTTGAAATTTTTGTTTCTAAAAATTTCTTGAAATTCATTTAAAAATTTCATATTGAAATTTGTTATTTAGAATATATATGAAAGTTTCTTGAAATTTTTCTTGAAATTCATTTACAAAATAATTTATATTTTTCTTGAAATTCATTTAGAAAATTCATATTGAAATTCATTATTTAGAATATATATGAAAGTTTCTTGAAATTTATTATTTAGAATACATATGAAAGTTTCGTAGAATATATATGAAAATATTTTGAAATTCATTATTTAGAATATATATGAAAGTTTCTTGAAATTCTTTATTTGGAATATATATGAAAATTTTTGATTTTTTTTTGAAATTCATTATTTAGAATATATATGAAATTCATTGAAATTTTTCTTGAAATGAATTACAAAATATTGTCTCTAAAATTTTCTTGAAATTTCTCTTGAAATTCATTTAAAAAATTCATATTGAAATTCATTATTTAGAATATATATGAAAGTTTCTTGAACTTTTCTTGAAATTCATTATATATATATATGAAAGTTTATTGAAATTTTTCTTGAAATTCATTTAAAAAATGATTCAAATGCTTCTTGAAATTTTTCTTGAAATTCATTTAAAAGATTCATATTAAGATGCTTTTGACTCTATCAAGCTCTATTGGCAATCCTAGCTAGGGTCATGTGACATTATACTATAAATTATTTTCAAAATTAGTTAAATGGAATCATGATATGTTGAATAGAGCTACCACATATTTGAGAGGATTGGGAAAGGGTTGGACTAACATTGTTCTGAGTGAGCAAGATTAGGTGGGATGTTTATTCATGGGCTGGGTGGGATCATTTTTGAAGAAATACATAACAGATATATCACTATTGCTGGCAATAGGTCTGAGCACAAGTATCATGGGAAGTATTACAACATTCTCTTCGTGGAACCAGTCAGTCATATCAACCATCACCCATGGCTATGTTTTACAGGGTATATGTGCCTTATTTATTGGTAAGTTCGTCATTTATATTTATTTTTCTCTTTCCCTGAGTTTCCGAGTTTGTGTAAATTGCAGATTCTGGGCATTTGCTTTATTCTTTTTTCTTTGGAAAGGGAAAATACTGTAATTTTATTATTTCTTCGAAAATGTTGCAAAATTTCATTTTCCAATTGTTTTCTCAAGTTTTTTTTTTTTAATTACATTTATGGAGGACATTTTAAATCTTTTTAAAAATATAATTTTTTTTTTTAGTTTTATTAGATTTAGTACGTCAAGGAAAAAAATATATTTATTCACTTAAGAATTGATATCCTTTCAATGTTAGAAATATGGCTTTAATATTTATAAACAGAATTGAATAGCACAAGCTCAAAAGCATAGGAGACCATAGACTTCCTAAGCTAGCTTCAAATTCCATCCAAAACCACCTAAGGCTTAAACGAGGTTGGTATAAAGACACTAGGGCTTGGTTAAACCATTGGGAGATCGACGAGAATGTTGCATTGAAAAACATCAATAACATTAAAAAAATTGTTACTTCTAAGTTCAAAGAAAAAATGTGGTGTGAGAAAGATCTAGTAGCTAAAAGAAAATTAAGGTATTATAAGGAGGTCATCAACCCCACCTTAGAAGATCAAAATTATCTCTTTGTTTTAACTAGCTCAAAGAAAAAGATTAATATAGCCAAGATTAGAACGAACTCTCATGAGCTCCATAGTGAAACAGGTCGTTGGACAGTTCCTAAAACACCATGGATGGAAAGGATCTGCCATCTCTGTGAGAATATGAACATCAAGGATGAAAATCACTTCCTCTTAGAGTGCCCCGCGTACAACCACATTAGAGCTCAAATTCATAATCTTTGTTGCAATACTGACCTTCCTAACCTTTTGAGATGTCAAAATTATAGTGAGCTCGAGAGGCTTCTCTCCAAGCTTTTTGAGCATAGGAATAAAATCTTAAATCAAATTAAATAACTCTTTTCTTTAGGTCCAATATACCAAAGATTGGTCTGAGTGGATGTTAACCATAATCATCATCATCATCATCATCATATGATTAAATTTGTTAAAGAGTAAACTTTGATTAGAGATCAAAAACCCTCAAAAGAGCCTTCTTTTGCTTATGTCATTATTTAATGAAAATGAGGGTTATAATATTCTTAAATCTCTCTATTTCTATTTTCTGTTATCATCCAAATACTATGATATTCCATTTTTTGCATAAACTATTAGTGTTCATATTCATGTCTGTGTACATCGTCTCAAGATAAAAATGGTTAAAAAACAATATCGAACATTTGACCTCTTTTAATACACAATTTGAAACACTCAGTGAGATATTTTTTTATCTTTTATCCATATATTGACAACTTAAAAATCATGAAAATACCCTAAATTGTTAATTTATTTATCATCTACAAACAATAATAATAGTTTTAGTGCCATCAATTCTGCATAATTTTATGACTCCTCCCACAATTCTGCCCTAAATTTAATGGAATGATTATCTTTAGAAATTAGGATCTCTCCCCCTCTACATAGAGCAAGGTTGCCTTTTGGCATCCTATAAAAAAAAAGCCCATGGAAAGCTCCTATCAATTTGTTTTATGTTCACCTCCCTCACTGAGTTTTCTTCCTTATCTTATGGAACATACCTCAATATGTTATCCCATTGACTACACACTTTATTGGAGGAATGTATTTTTATTCAAAATATGAAAGCTTCCTAGCCAACCATATCCTCATGCCACTATAAATGGAAGAGTTTTAAAAGCCTTTTTTTATAAATTCTTTGTTCAATTCCTCAAACCTATTTCAGTAGAATCTCTTAACTAGAAAATTTTCACTTCTTTTAGAAACCCCACTTCTAACCACATCTATTTTGAATAGCATTTCTAGCCACATCTGTTTTGAATTGTCAGAATTCAAAATGAAATGATCATTTATCTTCTCAATTAATTTGCTAAAAATACTTTTTATAGACCTTTACCAATCCCTATTCTACAATTTATCCCAAATTAATAAATTTTTCATCAATAAGCAACACACAAACAAATTTACTCCATTTTCATTAGATGCATAGAATCTGAAAAAAAAAAAAAAAAAAATTCTAATTCTAAGCCCCTCCCAATCCCTTTTCTGCAATTTGTCCCAAATTAATACTTCTAACTTCTAAGAAGATTAATGACAGATCAAGTTTGTCATCAACTAATTAAAATAATTGATAATATAGGAACTAAGCTAGCACATACGTCCTTCTTGGATGGCATGCAAACAACCAAGCTTCTGAAAAAGTGGGAATTTTGCAATGATCTACCACAAAGGAGCTATGAGAATAAGGACTACATGGTGCAGTGTATCTTTATTCTGGCTAGTTTATTTATGTGGATAGGGGCAACAGTTCTGTCTATTTTAGACGTTCACAATCCAACAAGGAAAAACCTATGGATGGGTTGCGCAGTGGGGCCTTTGGGAACCTGGATGCGCTGGTTTCTCTCAAAACTCAATGGCTGAGGTATCACCATATGTTGTTGCCCGCGTTTCAAATAGTTTCCACTTGGAACCTTCCTCACCACCTTGGTGGCAGTCATTGCGGAGGTCGGCATGGCTCTTTTCCAATGCAAAGTAAGTCTTAATACTGATGTTGTAATGTTTCGGTTTTTTTTTTTTAAATTTTGGATGAAACTGTGTATAAATATCTTGTACACAATTCTATTCAGAAATATTCTGCACGGTGGATTATCACTCTTTTATCTTTGTTTGTTTGGTTTTTTTAAATAATTCTTGCTGTAAATTACAACAACTGTTTTGTTTTTTAATCTTCTCAGGCTAGATGTGTAGTTTGTATTGATTGATTATTATTATTATTTTTGTTTGGCTTGAAATCACAATCACAGCAATTAAATATCACTTAAATTATACCAAATTACAGTAGCTTTTTATCGAGTTGTTTTCAAGTGTGATTTTTTAAAAGTTATTCAAACTAAATCTAGTAGTTTTGGGATTGTTTTTAATCGAATTGTATTTAAGTGTGATTTTAAAAAAGTTATCTGGTTTATTTTCCAATCTAATTTGTCTAGAATCTAGTAGGGATTCATTGAAATCACAAGTTTGATGGGTGAACTCTAGAGAATGGAAGTGCCCATATGGTTTTTGATAGTGTTGAGTTCATATATGCAGTCACAAAACCAATTTAAACAACACAAATCAATATTTCATCACAAATTTTTATGCCAGATACTTGCCAAAAATCCACCAAAAACTCCAAAAAAAGGCACTTAAAAACAACTCTGTTTTTAATTATGAGATTATGATCTTGGGGTTTTTTTTTAATAGATATATATATAATTGCAGACTCTAGATTATAATATGAAGTTATTGATGGAATCCGTTCAGCTAGGCCTGCTTGGCTACATGAACATCGCGTCTTCCATGATATCAGAGATGCAGTCTAGAAGGAAGTAAACCATGGAGAGCTCATCTCTATCTCTTTATAACTATTTTCTCTGTGATGGCTTCCTCTTTTACTATATTGTCTTATACTCTCCTATTTTATTAATGAGAATTAGCCCATATTTATTTTGACAAACTGCTGTGGGACCCATCTGCACATACTATATATATTTTTACTTACTCAATTTCTGGGATGGCTTCGTAATTTTGTTTTTAACTGAATTTCTATGATGGTTTCATAATTTATTCCTTATTGAAACTTTCTTAAATATTTGAATGGTGCATGGTTAGTTATGGTTAGTTTTCCTCCAGTTTTGATATTAAGTTGTTTTAATTTTTTTGGATTTGTTGAAATTTTCTTAAATATTTGAATGTGTATCAAAACATTAATTAAAATATCCTATATTCAAAAGAGCTTTATGCCCAAAATTTGTTCACTTCCATTCTCGGAGAATTTGTTGTTGTATGTCCTCATCATAGACATCCAACATAATATCACCATTTGCATCTAGATGGTAAAATTTGTCCATGATATCAAATCTTAGAATTTCTTGCCATTGTAAAATTTCACTCTTATGAATTTCTAAGGAGCTTCTTTACAATGATAAGTATCTTCCTCAATCAACATTTGACAAAACTTTTCCATGTCCTTGGATTACATATGTTTGGATTTTTTTAGACATGGGATGAAAAAGTTGCACCTTTAAAAAAAAAAAGTTTTGTGTTTACTTAGGTAATTTTAACTATCACTATTTTGAAATTGAAGCTAAAATATATTATTCAAAAGGTTAATGGCCCCTATTTTATTTACATTTTCACCTCGTGAATTTCAATATCTCAGGGAGATAAGTGTAGGGTTTTGCCCATTTCTATTTTACAACCTGGGTGAAAAAAATTAGATGTCTATAATAAAATTGTGCCTTCTAAGTTATTTTGTAATTTGTTTTTCTTGGAATTCAAATGTTGAAATATTAAGTTGAATTTATGTGCATTTTTCTCAAATATGGCAACTTGAAAAGTTTTCATAAATGTTTTTGGGGTTAATTCATAGAACAAGTGTACTATAGTTAAGGTGAAATTATAGCTCGGAGGAGGTTTGGAATTGATAAATAAAAGGATGACAATGTTGTAATTAATATCAAAAAAATTGCAGAAGTGTTTTTGGGTTCAATTAAGAGAACAAGGGTACTATAGTTAAGGTGAAATTATAACTTGCATGCGGGTTTGAAATTGATAAATAAAAGGATGACAATGTTGTAATTAATATCAAAATCTTGGTGGTGTGCACGCAAATGTCAGTCTTTGTTGGAAGAATTGATTGAATATTGATCAATAAATAATAGAAGAAAACTCATTTTACTTGTTAAAATGGAAAAGAGAACATTTACAATAATAGAAGAAAACTAAATCATACATTTACTTCAATGGATGCCTCTAGCTTAGTGCCTTGGAGATGCATACCAGTTTCATGACTTGCTGCAACTACCCATTATAACCATCCTGAAACATTATGATGTAGAATATTCCTCGATCCAACAAAGATAGATGTTCATGTTTGTTGATCCGAAAAATACATTTTGGTATAGTGTTTTTGTAGAATATCGATGTTTGCATTTTGGTATAGTGTTTTTGTAGAATATCGGTCTCTAGAAAAATAGAGAAATCCCTTAGAGGGGCCAAATGGTCCTACTATATCAAGAAAATATCCCTGCTTAGGAATTGGTGCTTGTAGCTTGATGAAATATTGAAGTTGCCTTTAGGCTTCATACGAGACCATGAAGCTCAATTTATTGAAACTGAATGAAGATCCTAATGCCCTCAATAAGAAAAGCAGTTTGATTTTCAAAGAGAAATACTTGCACTGATCCTACCTAAAACCTCTACTACAATGGACCCTATAATCCTTTTCCTATATATATATCCTCTACTACAGTGGACCCTATAATCCTTTTTCTAGATTTTAGCCTTTGGTTTTGTTCCTCACAATGATATCATATGGATACAAATTAGAAATATTATTATCACCTCCCCACCATCTCTATATCTGCAAAAAAAAAATAAACCCGACATCTATATGGGTAAAAATATTTAACTACCCATCCTTCTCCATCATCTTCAGTGATCATATCCTCCAATTATAACTCACTTTCAATAACCTCTGCATTATGTTTCGGGGCCTGAAACTCAAAATCATATACCTCTCTAGATTTAGAATCCTTAGTAACTTCCCATGCTTTCTGGACTCCTCGAAATCTCTCTAAATGTGCCTCATCCTCATCCCAAATTTCCCTGTTTGACTGTAAATATGAAGAATATAGATCCCCATAGGATAAAACATCATAATTATTGAGACCCACTTTATTAAAACTTGAATTCCCCTCGTCCGCTTCAACAATTGGGTTATGAAGGCCATGATTTAGCTTGGTGTTGGGATATGGAATGTGAAACCTTTTTAGGGATCTGGATGAGGAGAAATGAATGCACACATGTATTGTACTTTAATTTTGGCAAAAGTGGCATTTTATCTCACACAGAGAGATTAGGTGCATCTCCAACATTCAAATTTTTCTTTTCATTCAACATTGATTCCATAAATAAATAAAAGTGAGTTATTCAACATTTATGTTGTCATTATGTTTCATAGAAATAAGAAAACATCCAATGCATGTTGCTATCTAATCCAATATATATATATTTATTCTCCAAAGCTTATTTAACATTATTACCTCTTGAATTCGATTAACAATGATTAACAAACCCAATGTAGCCAAGGCGAAGTGGGATCACACTTCCTAGAAGTAAATTAATGGCATCAGTTCCTCTGTCCATAATATCCAGCTGCAATATATATATATATATATATATATATATATATATATATATATATATATATATATATATCCCAAAATTTATCCATAAGTTTTCCAATTATCTAATTAAGAAACTCAAACCATATTGAAAATTATCATCATTAAAAATAGATATAACTTATCGAGTATATTTGGAAAATTTTGATGCAAATGTATGTTTTTCGCTCACTTGCCTTGCCTTATTGAGTATATTTGGAATATTTTGATACATATATATGTTTTTTCGCCCACTGGAGTTGCTAACCTGAGGTCTCTGTCAAATGGGGTTATCTCCCTTATGATCTGCTTTTACCTCAATATAAATAGTACATTTTTTTTTCGAAGTCCTAGTACAAGGACGTGACAATGATGGTCATGGAGAAAATATTAAGGACTATAATAGGAAGACTTACTAAGATTTATCATTAAAAATTAATCTTTCTTATGAGAAAATTATAAGTAAACTTAGCGATGCCTAGAAGGTGGTTTATTTATGGCAATGATGAGGACAAGTAGGCATGGGTAGGGTATAAATACAACTCTTACAAGTTTCCTTTGAAATATTTTTATGGACTTTATGATAATTTTGTACCTACAAAATTTTGGGATTGAAGTTTCTGGATTGAGGTAGTAGAAGTATTTTGGAAGCTATATAAATTAGATTTGTTTTCAAATATGTCTTTTTCTCATTAAGATGCCCATGACAAAATTTTGGTTCGGTAAAATAATATTTTTCTATGACATTAATTAGAGAGTTCAATGCTTAAGGTAATAATGTTCAAAGATGACTTATTTTTATGTATGACAATTATACAAGTAAAGTAATAATTTTGCATCACAAATATCAATTTCCAAGCTCAATTATTATATGAATAATGTCCAAAGACTTGTTTCTGTGCAGTAATTTTATATTTTAGTTTATAATAATGACTCACGAGGTTCAATAGGAATGGAAGTAGGCCACAGTGAGTGTTAAAGGATAAAAAAAATTAGAGTACAAATTGGATAAACATCACAAATTTGTATTCCACATTTTTATGCCATAGTACTAGACAAACCCACAAGTATCTAAAAAGTCATGTGGAAAATTTACCCTATGAATGAGATTGCCTAAGGAAGTGGATATAGAAATGAAATAATGGGGATGGACTCTACTCCTTGCTAAAAAAAATGGATATAAAATGAAATAATGGGATTATGGATTGTGCTCCTTAGAGTATGATCCTGTCTCTTAAAAAAAAAAAAAAAAAAAAATCTTTATTAAACTAAAAAATTGTAATCTAATGTGGAGACAATTATTGCTTTACTTTTAAAATACAAAAACTGTGGAGACAAAAAACTTATTATAAACTTAGGAAAAAAATTACACAAAAATTATATATTACCCAAAATTACATTTCAGATCTCAGCCTTTATAGCTGAAAATAAATTTGATAATTTATTATTAAAAATGGGTTAGGTTCCATTACCTAAATGAAGTAGCCATGTAATCACTGTTACATTAATGACTTGGTGCAAGAGTCATTAGCATGCATGAGCTCTTTGTGCCACGTGAAATACACCTTCACATTGAAAAAAAAAACTCACCATCTCACATTTTGGTCATTGCAGAAAAATTGGTTGAGCACCATAGCATGAAGAAATCCAAACTCTGATTGTTGTTACGCAGTGAAGTTCATCTCTAGATACTTGGATCCCCATTGTTATAGAGCCCTACGACTTTGCTCGTGTGAGGTTGCAACTTCGAGTCATGGTTCAGGAGATGTATATGAATTCTATGTGAATTTTTCATATTGTATTTTAAAATACTGAATAGTGAACATTCTACATCTTGTGTTAGTGTTGAATTTGAGTTCTAGAGACATTGGCAACTCCCACTTCAATTTTATTATATTCAATTGTGTTTGTGTGGCATTGTTGCATCCAATGAGAATGCTCAATCACATAATCTATTCAGTATGGGCTTACTTGCAAGCTCGACATTCATGTTGCTTACCATTTTGTGGAGTAGATGCTTAATAGCTGGAAGATGTGATCTTCAAGATGTTGGCAACGACAAAAATGAAATGACGATGAAACCTCTCACACTCACTAAAAAATTAAATCTTTATGGTATTTTTTTCATTTTGAACCTTGATTACAGGTTGTTGATATTTTGAATTTAAGATTTTGAGTGTATGGTTTTCATTAGTTTCTAAGGCTATAAGAGAGAATATCGTTAAGCTAGAATGATATATCCATTTACCATAATCAACAAAAAGCGTACGTAGGGGCCAATATTTCTTGGAGAGCCAAAATTATTATTAATCAATTAAGGACTAATTCTCGTCAACTCCATTGTGAAACAGGCACTGGAAAAGGATAAAATAATTGTGGTAGGAAAGATTATGTATTTTTTCTCTTTCAGAAAAGTGGAAATAGAAAAGCATTTCATTTTAGAATGTGAGGCGTCTAAAGACAACACGGAAATTTATGCAGATATTTTGGAAGCTATCTCTTGGGATAATCTATTCAGCAAAGGGTTTGTCGAGAAGATGAGAGAGTTTATTGTGAAACTTCACAGGAAAAGGGTTGAATACAAGAGCCCGATAAAGAAGAAATATGCTCCATAGGTTATCTTTAGCCTCACGGACATTAAAATAACTTCTTCTTCTATGGCTTGGTCACATGAATAAAAATGTCAAGTATTCTTCTTCTTTTATGGCTTGGCCACATGAAGAAAAATTCCAAGTCCAAGGGGATACCTTGGTCAAGGCCTAGGCACATTTAGTCATATGGTGGGTTGAAGGTTGACCCCATTTGAATCAACATCGATTCAATGAGAGCGCAAGTTGTCAAATGTAAGAATGTTGCAAAAGAAAAATATGCTAGTTGTGAAGGATTAATAAAATGTTTACATCTGCCTAAGAAAGTCAATATCCAAGTCAATAATTAAATCTTTTGTTGCAAATATTTCCATCTATGTTCCTATAAATAAAGCGATTATACTATTTTACATAAAATTCTATAATTATTTAGCAAGCGTCATAATATCTAAGTTCAATAAAGTCTCACACAATCTTGAGTCAATCATTCTTTCATTCAACATATAAAATAACACCACCCGAAAACACTATTTTATACCTTTATATATTTTTCCATCAAAAAAAAAAAAAAAAAAAAACCAAAACAATTCTAAGACAAAGAAAGTGTTGCATTATATTAATATCAATATTAAATTCGATGTATTTGTAACCCCAAAACATTTCAAACTGAAAATTTGTTATCATATTTGCACAAAAAACAAGCCTTCGTTTCCATCTATTAAAGAAAAGTAGAAAGCTTGTCATATCCCTTAATCATTATCAGTTGCATTCTCTACTTCTTCATTACATAGACCAGTAGTGAGGTTCACTTGAGATCAAAGCAGTTGGAGAAAACACATAGCTTTAGCCATGAAATCTCTCTCTTCATCAAATGGTTATCAATATTGTGGAGCTATATCTTTATTAATGTACTGGGGCGGCATATCCCATTCTTTGGATTTAACCAAACAAAAAATTCAATGGATAACATATACTGCCCCAGCGCATTAATAAAGTTATAGCTCCACAAATATTAATTACCTCGTCAAACAATCTTAAAATGTGAATACAGATCCATTTACATCATAAACAGTCCAGAAAGGAAATGAGAGTATGACATCCAATATTTCCAATGCTATAGACTCATTAATACACCTTGAGTCTGTAACACACCTTCTAAGGACCTCGGGACATTGAAACTCTAACATCTATTGACTAGATCTCAGATGAGATTTTACATGTTACTAGTTTGCATGGGAATGAAGCAAGACATTTTATTTCCTCATGATTCTTCTTGTTTTCCTTTGCATCTTCATCATTGTCCATCCATCACTAAACACACTCTCTATTCTCTTTAGTGAAGAATCCTCTTTATTTATATGTTTTAGTATTTCTTTTTTCGTCTTCCTACAAGTACGACATGAGTTTCGACATCTACCAGCTTGCAAGCAACATTGAAGGTTTAATATTTAGAAAAGGTTTTAGTTTTGGTTCTTTATTTAGAGGTTAAAAAAAAAGGATATCTATTCAAACTTCATGAGGCCAAGGGTTACTAATGTAATGAGATTTGGGTTCTATTAAATCACAATTTTAAATTTAATGGAAAGAAATTGAAAATTTGTGATTTAAGAACTATTTTATTAAACTTGACTCGATAACTTGTTAATATCTTTTATATCTAACAAGCCTAACTTTTGATGGGCCAATCAGATTGTGAAATGGTTTGTGGAAGAGAATAACATGCAACATAATTATGATAAAAGTAGAAATTTTCCATCCAACAATGATTGAAATATGTTTATATTACATAAATTTGTTACACATAAAAAATAAAGTCAAATTAAAAAATTTACAATTTTAAAATATTTATTTTTTTCTTATTATTTTTTTAAAATTTATAATAATAATAATATTTATTATTAAAATCTTAAGAAATATATGATGAGTAATTTTTATATTAATTTTTTTTCTTTCATTCTCATACCTTAACAAATTAAAATATTATCACTATTAAGTAAATTTTTTTAATTAAAAATGGTATTATCTATTATAACTATTAATATTATAATTTTTTTAAATTAAAAATTGTATTATCTTTATAACATGTAATTATAAGACAACTAACAAATTTGGATCGGTTAGTCCTAGGGTAAATACAACCAAATCTAATATAAAAAAAGAGCTAGCGTGAGATTACATGAAAAATAAGGAATTTGGATTGGTTGGTCCCTAGCGAATCCAACAGAAAACTAACTCAAAAGACAAGTTAACTTAAAAATAGCAATGTCAACACGTTTACTACTATCTTTGTCATTGAGTCTAGGAACAATCATTGGTTTTTCTGAAGGTTTTATTTTTTATGTTTTCTTACGAATATCAATTCATTATGAGGAGTTGTTAGGTATAGGTGTAAATGAGACAATCATACATTTCCTTGAGACAATTCCACTTCTGAGGGGGTTCACAAGATTGGTTGCTTCCTTATCACTATCTAAATGATCTAGTTCATTGAAACATTTGTACCCTCTCATTGACGAAGCCAAGGTCGTGGTTGTGTATGTTTGCTGAAAATGCAACAAGAAATTCCTAATTTAATTTTTCCTTTGATTAAATTAGGAGGAAAATTGAAATTTCATGTTAGCAGACAACTTTTAAAAGTAAAATGAGTTATTTTCACTTAGTTATATTAGTTAATTCGAGTTAGAGGAATAATTTGCGTTGTGTACGATGATTCCTAAATTTTAGGAGCCTAGGTTGAGTTAATTTGAGTTGTAACAATTTAATTCAGTTAAATCCTAAATTTTAGGAGCCTAACTTGAGTTAATTTGAGTTGTAACAATTGAATTTAATAGAAACTAAAAAACTTCTATTAAAATATATCAATTATTATTTAGGAAACCAAAGAACATTTTTTTCAATTTAATAACTCTTTTTGCACCTTTTTTTATCAATTATTATTTAGAAAACCAAATAATATTTTTTTCTATTTAACAACTCTATAGGCCTCTTTTTCACCTTTTTGGGGCAATGGATAGTTTAAAACATATTATACTCCTTAAATCTTTACTGAGTCCAAAGCATTAACATCAAATTGAAATGACATGGAAACATCAACTATGGGTTTTTGTATATGCTTTTCTGTAGGTTGTGAAATGTTTTATTGTGTACATGAACACTTGGCTTTGTGAATTATATTATTTTCCCTAAGTTCACTAGGGCTTTGTATATCATTTCTCTGTAAGTTGTGAGAGGTGGAGTTTAAAAGTATGTACGTTGAGAGTTGTGAGTGGTGGAGTAGAGTTTATATATGAAAGTTGTGTGAGTTGAAGTAAGGGAGTGCAAAAGTTGTGTGAAGTGAGGGAGTGAGTTGTTAGTGTGGGAGGGGGGCGGAGGTTGTTACGTTTTTATGTTGTGTAGTTGTGAGTTGAAGAGAGGGAGTGAGTTGTGGGAAGGGGGGAGTGAGCGGGGGTTGGTGTGTTATATTTTTACGTTGTGGGTATGGTGGGGGTTGTTACGTTTTTGGTTGTGAGTTGTAGTGAGGGAGCGAGTTGTGAGTTGTTTGGGAGGGGGAAGGACGGGTACGTACGTTTGCATGTTGTGTGATTGTGAGTTGCAGTGAGGGAGGAAGTTGTGACCGGGGGTTACGTTTTTATGTTGTGTGTGTGTGTTTTTTTTCCGTTTTTCGTTTTTTAATTAATTGGTTTTATGTTAGGGTTTTTAATTAATTGGGATAAAATTTAGTTTATTTTTTTATATAGTTTATATATATATATATATATATATATATATATATATATATATATATATATATATATATATATATATATATATATATATATAATTAAATTTCACATAAATATGGATTTTTTAATTGGGGATACAATTTAGTTTAATTTTATATATATTTTCAATGAGATTGGAATTTCACATAAATATGAATTTTTTGGTTTTTTTTTTAAATATGATTTTTTTGGGGTTTTTTTTTTCTAATTGTTCATATTTAGGTTTTTTTATTTAAATATGAATCTTTTGTTTTGTTTTTTTTTTTTAAATTAATTTTATAGGTTTGTATTTGTTTTTTCTTAAATTAATTTTGTATCTTCCTATTTGTTTTTTTTAAAATTATTTTTATATGTTTGTATTTGTTTTTTTTTAAATTATTTTTATATGTTTGTATTTGTTTTTTTTTTAATTAATTTTATATGTTCGTATTTTTTTAAAATTAATTTTATATGTCTGTATTTTTTTTTAAATTAATTTTATATGTTTGTATTTTTTTTTAAATTAATTTTATATGTTTGTATTTTTTTTTGCTTTTTTTTAAATATAAATATAAATTTTTTTTTTTTGAATTAATTTTATATGTTTGTATTTGTTTTTTTTTTTTTTTAATTTTAAATTAATTTTATATGTTCATATTTAGTTTTTTCTAAATTAATTTTATATGTTAGCATTTGTTTTTTTTTTGGTTTCTTTTAAATATGGATTTTTTGGTGTTTTTAAAAAATTAATTTTGTATGTTCGTATTTGGTTTTTGTTTTTCAAATTAATTTATATGTTCATATTTGGTTTTTTTGGGTTTTTTTTGGATGTGAATTTTTTGGTTTTTTGGTTTTTTGGTTTTTTTTAATTTTTATGTGTTTGTATTTAGTTTTTTTGGTTTTTTTTTTTAAATTAATTTTATATGTTCGTATTTGGTTTTTTTGGTTTTAAATTAATTTTATATGTTCATTTTTTTTAAAAAATTTAATTTAATTTAATTTGATTAAATATCAATTTTTTAGTTTTTTTTTTTTTTTAAATTAATTTTATATTTTAGATTAATTTTATATGTTTGTATTTGTTTTTTTTTAAAATTAATTTTATATGTTTGTATTTGGTTTTCTTTTTCTTTTTTTTAAAATTAATTTTATAGCTTCGTATTTAGTTTTTTTTTTTAAATTAATTAATTATATATATATATATATATATATATATATATATATATATATATATATATATATATATATATATATATATATTAAAATTAATTTTATATGTTAGTATTTTTTTTTTTAATTAATTTTATATTTTAGTATTTGTTTTTTTTTTAAATTAATTTTATATATTTCACATCAATATGAATTTTTTTTTTTGAAATTAGTTTTATACGTTGGTATTTGGTTTTTTTTTAATTAATTTTATATGTCCATATATGGTTTTTTTTAAAATGTTTTCTAAATGAATTTCAAGAAAAAAAAATTCTTGAAAACTTTCAATAAATTTCAAAATATTATTTCACATTAATATGAATTTCAGATTGGATTCGAAATTTCATGAAAAATTTCAATGAAATTTCAAGAAATTGTTCGTATATAATTATTTTTTTATATGAATTTCAAAATATTATTTTTTAAATGAATTTCAAAATATTATGTCACATCAATATGAATTTGAGATTGGATTGGAAATTATTTCACATGAATTTCAAATTGCATTGGAAATTTCAAGAAATTGTTTATATATAATTATTTTTTAAATGAATTTCAAAATATTAGTTCAAATCAATATGAATATGAGATTGGAAATTTCAAGAAAAATTATGAATTTCAAGAAAATTTTCAATAAAATTTCATATATAATTGTTTTTTCAAAATTTCAAAATATTATTTAACAAGAAAAATTTCAATGAAATTTCATATATAATTATTTTATAAATTAATTTCAGAATATTATTTCACATCAATATGAATCAAATTTCATATATAATTATTTTTTAAATGAATTTAAAAATATTATTTCACATTAATATTGAATTGAAAATTTGAAGAAATTTTTTTAAATGAATTTAAAGAAACTTTCAAAAAAAAATATTTTGAAATGAATTTCAAGAAAATTTTGAAATGATTTTCAAGAAAAATTTCAATGAATTTGAGGAAACTTTCAGAAATAATATTTTGAAATGAATTTTAGAAACAAATTTTTGAAAATTCTGAATTTTAAGAAAAAATTGAATTTCAATGAATTTCACATATAATTTTTTTTAAAATAAATTTCAGGAAACTTCTAGAAACAATATTTTGAAATGAATTTCAGAAACAATATTTTGAAAAATTTGAATTTCAAGAAAAATTTCAATGAATTTCATATATAACTATTTTTTAAATGAATTTCAAGAAAATTTTATAAACTATATTTTTGAAATGAATTTCAAGAAAAATTTCAATGAATTTCATATGATGATGATGATGGTGATGATGGTTAACGTCCATTAAGACCAATCTTTGGTCTATCGGACCTAAAGAAAAGAATTATTTAATTTGATTTAAGATTTTATTCCTATGCTCAAAAAGCTTGGAGAGAAGCCTCCCAAGTTCACAATAATTTTGACATCTTAAAAGGCTTGGAAGGTCAATATTGCACCAAAGATTATGAAATTGAGCTCTAATGTGGTTGTGCGTGGGACACTCTAAGAGGAAGTGATTTTCATCCTCGATGTTTATATTCTCACAGAGATGGCAGATCCTTTCCATCCATGGTGTTTTAGGAACTGTCCAATGACCTGTTTCAGAGCTCATGAGAGTTTGTTCTAATCTTGGCTATATTAATTTTCTTCTTTGAGCTAGTTAAAACAGAGAGATACTTTTGATCTTCTAAGGTGGGGTTGATGACCTCCTTATAATACCTTAATTTTCTTTTAGCTGCTAGATCTTTCTCACACCACTTTTTTCTTTGAACTTAGATGTAACCATTTTTTTAATGTTATTGATGTTTTGCATTGCAACATTCTCGTCGATCTCCCAATGGTTTAATCAGGCCCTGATGTCTTTATACCAACCTCGTTTAAGCCTTAGGTGGTTTTGGCTGGAATTTAAAGCTAGCTTAGGAAGTCTATGGTCTCCTATGCTATTGAGCTTGTGCTTGTACAACATAAGCCTAGTCATAGCTAGGCTCTCGATAGGGGAAAGACCCACTTCTACAAGGAGAACAAGATAGGGTGTATTTCTCTTAATTTTAAGGTTATATGTTATAAAATGCTTTTGGATTTGCTCAATCTTTCTCCAGGATCCTGTAGAGATGCTGCAACCCCAAACCTCACATCCATATAAGATAACAGGAGTGACTAAAGTTTCAAAGAGGAACTTATTTCTATCCCACATTACGAGGTTTTCCGTTTTATAATTATTTTCAAGACCAAAATAAGCTTTCCACCCCCCATTAATCCTTTTCTGAATGTTATAGTTCCAGTTGAGCTTGTGATGAATATCAATTCCTAGGTACTTGTAAGAAGACACTTCCTCCAAGTTAATATTGTCATACATAAAATTAGCGTAAGTGTCCTTCTTGGATTTGATAATCATAACTTTTGTTTTGTCAGTGTTAACAGACATACCCATGGTAGAGCAAAAATCCTTAAGAAGTCTAATTTGCTTATCAAGACCAGATGGGCACCTTGTGAGAAGAACAATATCATTAGCATAGATAAGAAGGATGATGACTATCCCAGCTAAGATCGTGCCAGCACATCCTGCTTCCTCTAAACAACCTTCTAGCTTGTCGATGTAAATGCCAAATAGGGTAGGGGAGAGAGGGCAACCTTGTTTAACTAAGATATTACACTTAATATCTTTCGACCACCCCTCATTGCTCTTTAACTTGGCAATTACATTCTCGTATAACCTTATAGCAGCCACTGTTAACTCGAAAGGAACATATAGCTCTTCTAATCTATTCCATAGGTTATTTCTAGGAACCGTATCGAAAGCCTTTCTAAAGTCCACAAAGCAATAGAAGGGATTGGATTTATCATTGTGGCATTCCTCCACAATGATCCTAAGCATAACGAGGTGGTCTGTTGTTGAGTGCTGCCTTCTAAAAACCGCTTGGCCTTTAGCCCGCTTTCCTTCACTTTCAAGCCAAATTCTCAACTTCTTTTCCAAAATAATACCATATAACTTGGCTAAGAGAGGGCTGATCATAATTGTCCGATAATTAGAGGGGTTATTTGTATCCCCACTTTTAAAAATAGGGATAATGCAGCTCTGAGTCCAAGGTTTAGGGAACCCTTGCTTGACTGCTTGGTTGAAAAGCTTGTGGATATGGGGGATGAGGACAGGACCTCCAATTTTTAAGATTTCCGCCTAGTAACCTTCAATGTCTTTAGCTTTCCTATTTGCCAGGCGTTTAACCCCAAAATCAATGTCTTCTAATGAGAAAAATTCTTTCGTTGTGAGCAAGGTTTCAAAATCCCTGGCATTTGGAGAGTCATAAAGCTTTTTAAGATAGGAATTCCAGTCATGTAAAGAAATTTTGTTATTATCTTTAGTTTTCCTAGTTAGAATCTGCCTCCAGAATTTCTTAGGAGCCACCTTAGAGAGGTGTAAGACATTATCTTGTATTTTACGAATATATTGCATTTTTTTCCTTTTAGTTAGGGCTTTGTAGTTTTTTATCTTGTCAATTTTGAGAGATTCATCAACATCTTCCTTAATTTCTCTCCTCGCACTTTCACAATCTTTGTCATACCATGCGTTGGTTTTGATATTTCTTTTATTACTTGAGACTTTAATTGAGAACTTGTTAATAGAATATGAGAGGGTTGTAGTAAATTTATGATATAGGTCATCTATGTTGTCTATACTAGATAAAGGAAGCAAATTAGTTTTTAATTCATTTAGAAAGAGATCCTTTTTATTTCTATCAAAGATTAAGTTATTTTGACTATAAGGATTATCTTCTATGGGATCTCTATGCATGAAAAAATTGAGAGTTATGAGTAAAGGCCTATGATCAGAGTCAGGCTCGTGATCATCTAAGATGTCAAAATTTATTATTTCGTTGTATAAAGGGAGATCGGAAATAACATAGTCTACCACGCTGCTGCCAAGCCCATGGATGCAGGTCATTTGGCTCGAATTGCGCCACTTCTTTAGACCATTGCAAATTGTGAGATCCTAAGCACTACAGAGCTTGAATAGCTCCGACCCAAACAAATTATCCCCGAGGTCTTCCGAGCTCCTTTTGTACCTGCTAGCTAGAGTAAGGTCTTCGTCTAACCAAAGAGGATTGGGGTTGGAATGATTGCTTAGAAGAATAGCTTGGTTGCTTGAAGTTCGAGCATTAAAGTCACCCACTAAAAGGATATTACCTTCATTCCTTAGGCTAGAAATATCATTCTCTAAACCATTGTAAGGATTATTTTTATCTAGATTATTCTTCTTATAGAAGTTAGAATTAATGGGGGAAAAATAACAGATTGCTATGTAGGTCTTTTTATCATTAGTATCAGTAATATCAATCCAACTATATTGGTTGTAAGGGTTGTTTTTATAAATCCTAGCATGGGGGGAGATATTCTTATTAATGTAGCAAGCTATGCCCCCAATGCCTCTACTGGAGGATCGCTTGTTCCAGGTAGACCATTGACGCAACGAAGCCGAAAGTCAGCACCCAATGGAGGGATGGTCAACGCTACGTGGCTCGGTCGTGTCCTCTTTCCTTTCTGCCACGTGGTCCTTTTTTCTTTTTTTGGAATATTATTTATCAAATTATCGGAATTTGATAAATAAATATGAGTTGGCAACCTTTGAAATTTTAATTATATCTCCCGCTTTATATAATGTCCCGATACCTTATAATTCGTCGGCGTTATAATATACCTCCGGTCGGCCCCACATATATGTCTACGGACTAAACAAACATATAACCGTACCTTAGGTTAAATGTCTTGCATCTTCGTTCAATGATCACCCTCTGATGCTCCCGTGCCAGATCGACGGCTCTTGACAATTTCGCTCTACGTCCTTAGTTGATCGTTAATGCGCGAAATGAATACGGAAGGGCGGTTTCTCCACGGTCCAATTTGGCCACGCGTCGGTTCCTCTATGGAATCGCTCCTCGTCGGGGGAATACCACTTAGCCTCGAAAGGTGGTGTGGAATGGGGAAACCGCTCTTGGAAACCCACTGGTGGTTTTGCTACAGGGATTGACCGCGGTTGGACGCCCAAGTTGCGCTCTCCTATGTATATTCTTGTCGATTTACTCCGGTTTAAATCTTCGGTTGGGGAGTTCGATTAACACAATCAAACATAAATTTATTTATTTCGCGGGATTCCATTACTATAACCAGAGTTCCCTGGCCAGTATCACTGTACAGACCTCGCTGGTGGTCAGGGTAGATTTACAGGGTTATTCAACAACTTGCGGGAATTCAAGGACAGGCAAACAGAATTACCAATATACAATCACCTCACAACTAAATGAAATCCTTCACAATTTACATTCCAAGACAATTTGAAAATCAACAGAATTGAAATCCATTTAATTGGAAGCAATCAACACTGCACAGAGTCTCACTGCAGAAATCTCTCTTCTACCCCTTTTCTCTCCCCCTTCTCTCTTTTTCTACATCCGGAGGATATAATTATATACATTACAGAGTGACTCTTTAGTTCCTCAGTGGGGACCGTTTTGGAAAATCAACAGTCTAATTACAATAATTCAATTAACTGAAAATATGACAGCTAGAAAAACTGAGCTATTCGACTTCCTATGACTCTAATTAATCTAAATAATACAATCAACTAAGGAATTAACACCTAGCTGTTACACTTTAGATGTTTCGAACCCTACTAGCCACAACATGTGGAAAAAACTTCCACATTGCTAGCTAGGGTCTAATGCCCCTGCATCAGACTCCCGAGGGCAATCTTCTTCATGGGCTCCTGTCCATGAGCTCGTCCACTGATCTGCCTATCTTCTGTAACGTTTCTTCAGTCATCCAAGTGGCATCTTCTTCTGGCTTGTCCCTCCATTTGATCAAGTACTGGAAGTATTCTTGTCCTCTGGTCCTTCTGAATACTCTCTTGTCCAATATATTCTCTGGTTGCAATGGTTGTGTTGGAGGTAACTGTTCTTTCCACTCAATCTGTTCCTTGTCTGTTGATCCTTCTTCTGCACCATCATCTTCATACTTGTACAAATATGCAACATTAAAAATGGGAGATATTCCAACATCAGGTGGCAATTCAATCTCATAAGCATTTGCAGAAAACTTTCTAAGTATCTTGCATGGCCTAATCTTTTTGAACTTCAATTTATTATACTGCTTCTTTGGGAACCTCTCCTTTCTCAAGTGTGCCAAAACCAGATCTCCTACTTCAAAATGAACTTCCTTTATGCTCAAGTCTGCTCGGTTTTTGTATTTGATGCTGCTGCCTTATAATTGTTGTTTCACTTGTTCATGTATGGCCTGGATCTCTGAAGCAAACTCCTCACCATCTGCACTTCTCAGTTCTGCTCTTCCCAGATTTCTTAATTCTGATATCCCTCTGGGGTGCATTCCATAAACAATATGAAATGGACTCTGCCCCGTGCTCCTGTTTGGTGAGTCATTGTATGCATATTCTGCTTGGGGCAGAATATGGTCCCATTGCTTGGGATGCTCTCCTGCAAGACTTCTCAACAAGTTTCCCAGACTCCTATTCACTACCTCAGTCTGTCCATCAGTCTGGGGATGATAAGCTGAGCTGAAACTCAGTTTGGTACCAAGTTTCTTCCACAGTGTCCTCCAAAAGTGACCCACAAATTTGGTGTCTCTGTCTGAAACAATACTCTTGGGCAACCCATGTAATCTAACAACTTCTTTGAAAAACAAGTTAGCAACATGGGTGGCATCACTAGTTTTATAACATGGAATAAAATGTGCCATTTTGGAGAATCTTTCCACCACAACAAAGAATGCATCATTCCCCCTCTGAGTCTTGGGTAATCCTAGAACAAAATCCATACTCACCATGTCCCAAGGCCTATCTGGAATTGGTAAGGGAGTGTACAATCCTGCATTCTGGCTCCTTCCTTTAGCATACTGACAGATTTTGCAATTCTTCACAAACTTGTCTACTTCTGTTCCCATCTTGGGCCAGAAATAAAAGTGACTTAGCTGCTCATAAGTCTTGTCAGTACGAAAGTGTCCAGAAAGTCCTCCACTATGCTTCTCCTTGATCAAATTTTCTCTCATGGAACATTTTGGTACACACAGTTGGTTCTTTCTGAATAACAAGTCTTCCTGCAGAAAATAATCCAGCCATTGGCTTCTGTCTATTAAAACAGGGTTACTACATGCCTCAAATGCATCTTTAAAATCAGGATCTGTTTTATACAATTCCTTGAGAAAATCAAACCCTACAACCTCAAAATTATTTTCTTGAACAAGCAAGTGTCTCCTACTCAAAGCATCAGCTACTTTGTTGGCTTGGCCACTTATATGTTTCAAAACAAAATTAAAACCTTGATGATACTCAACCCATTTAGCATGCTTATGTTTCAACTTGGGCTGCTGTACAATATACTGCACAGCATGATTGTCAGAATACAATAAAAATTCCCTGGACATCAAATAATGTCTCCATTTCTTCAGTGCCTGAACAATTGCATATAATTCCTTCTCATAAGAGGAATACTTTCTCCTGGTGTCATTCAGCTTCTCACTGAAATATGCTACAGGCCTATCATCCTGACTCAACACAGCTCCAATGGCCTCTCCACTGGCATCACATTTTACTTGAAATGGTTTAGTAAAATCAGGCAGAATCAAAACAGGCTTCTCTGTTATCTTTTGCTTCAAAATTTTAAAATTTATTTCTGCTTCAGCAGTCCACTTAAATGGCTGTTTACTCTTCTTTATTGTTTCAATTATGGGTGCATTGATCTTATTGAAGTTCCTTATGAACTTTCTGTAGAAACTAGCAAGTCCATGGAAACTTCTTACCTCAAAAACATTCCTGGGTGAAGGCCACTCCACAATTGCCTGAACCTTTTCTGGGTCCATCTTCAATCCTTCTGCAGAAACAACAAAACCCAAATACACCAACTCTTCTTTCATGAATGATCATTTCTTCAAATTTATTAGCAGCTTCTCTTGGTGCAGCTTCTTCAAAACATGATTAAGATGCCTTAAATGTTCTTCTTTAGTTCTGCTGAAAACTAATATATCATCTAGATACACTATCACAAATTTACCAATGAATTCTTTCAATACTTCATTCATAAGTCTCATAAAAGTGCTTGGTGCATTTGACAACCCAAAAGGCATTACCATCCATTCATACAGTCCTTCATTTGTTTTAAAGGCAGTTTTCCACTCATCACCCTCTCTTATTCTAATCTGATGGTATCCACTTTTCAAATCTATCTTTGAAAAATATTTTGGGCCACTCAAACAGTCCATCAAATCCTAAATTCTGGGTAAAGGGAATCTGTACCTGGTTGTGATCTTATTAATTGCTCTGGAATCAGTACACATCCTCCATCCTCCATCTTTCTTTGGGCTCAAAACTGCTGGTACTGCACATGGACTCAGACTTTCTCTGATCAGTCCTTTGTCCACCAACTCCTGTACTTGTCTCCTGATTTATTCATTTTCTTTGGGAGTCACTCTGTAGGCTGCCTTATTTGGCATATTTGAACCAAGGATAAAATCTATCTGATGGCTGATCTTTCTCACAGGTGGCAGCTCATCAGGAAAATCATCCACAACAATGTCACAGTAATTGTCTAACATCTCTTGTATTTCTACTGGCAAATCAGAAATCTTTGTATAAGTAAGAATTACTTTTGGTTTGCAAACTAAAGCAAAGCTTACCTCTTCTTCTTCTATCTGCTGCAGATATTCCTTCCCGCTCAGCAACAAGGTCTTTGGATCAATCACTCTGCTGGATGGCTCTCCTTCTTCCATGGGAATCAATATATGATGCACCCCATCTTTGAAGAACTTGTAAGTGTTCTTCTTGCCATCATGCACTGCTGCTCTGTCAAACTGCCAAGGTCTACCCAGCAGTATATGACACACATCCATGGGCATTACATCACACAGGACCTTATTTTTGTATTTTCCCATTTGCAGCTCTATTTCACACTGTTCTTTCACAACCAGCTGGTGCCCTTTATGCAGCCAGGACACCCTGTAGGGAGTTGGGTGCTCCCTAGTCTTCAGCTTCAACTTTTCTATCACCTCAGTGGAAACCAAATTGTCTGTGCTACCACTATCAATGACTAGCTGGCAGCATTTCCCTTGGACTTTGCATATGCTCCTAAACAAAGTCTTTCTTTGTGCAGGCTTAGTGGCCTCCTTAGCTTGCTTCAGCAGGACCTTATTTACCACTAAGGATTCTCCCCTTTCTGGAAGAATGTCTTCTTCAATTTCTTCCTCCCTTTCAGCCTGAGCAACAACAGCATTCCTTGGACCAACACTCACATTCTCTGGGCATTCATAGTGCTTGTGTCCCACTTCCTGGCATCTATAACACCTCAATTCTCTACCTCTGCCTCTGTCTCCGCCTCCTCTTCCCTTTCCTTTGTAAGAACCCCTTCTACCACTTGCATCCTCCTCTATGGATGCATTATGAGGTGAGCTACTGTTAGCTCCATCCCTGGGTGTAGCAGGCTTTCCCCTACCACCCTGACTTCCCTTCCCACGGAAAGTACCTCTCTTCTTGGCAGACTGTTTCCTCAGGAGTTTCTCCTCTGCTTTCAAGGCCATCTGATAGGCCTCTTCCACTATCTTGGGAGACAGAAGACCAATCTCATCTTGGATCTCCAGCTTGAGACCATTCACATATCTGGCAGTCTTCTCTGGTGTATCTTGGAATTGCCCAGCTCTTATGCTCACTCTGTAGAATTCCTCTGTGTATTCTTTTACTGTCAGTAACCTCTGTCTCAGGTTCTGCATTTGTCTATACAATGTCAGCTGGTAATCAATAGGTAAGAATTTACCTTTTAGTTTAGCCATCATTCTGGTCCAGCTCTTGATAGGTTGCTTGCCAATTCTTCTCCTTTCTGCCTGCACTCCATCCCACCAAAGTGCAGCATGTCCCTTCAACTTTTTTAGTGCAAACTTGACTTTTTATCTTCATTTATTTCTCCATAGTCGAAGCACTTGTTTAATTCATTTATCCAATCCACCAGCTCCTCTGGATTCAGTCCCCCTGCATAGCTTGACACTTCAATCCTGGGCTTAACTACAGACCCCATAATAGTCCTAAGGAGCCTCATGTCAGGAGGAATTTCAACATTTTCTTCAGCTTCTTCTGTTTCAGGTTCGTTGATGTCTTCAGGATCTCCGGTCTGTCTTCGCTCCACGACATCCATTCTGGCCTCGACCCTCTGCAACACCTCCAACACCTCTGAGTTGGCTACAGGTCTCCTTCTGTTGGCACCTCTACCAAGTCAGATTGCCATGTCAGCAAACAACTTAAAATTCCCGCTCTGATACCACAAATGACGCAACGAAGCCGAAAGTCAGCACCCAATGGAGGGATGGTCAACGCTACGTGGCTCGGTCGTGTCCTCTTTCCTTTCTGCCACGTGGTCCTTTTTTCTTTTTTTGGAATATTATTTATCAAATTCTCGGAATTTGATAAATAAATATGAGTTGGCAACCTTTGAAATTTTAATTATATCTCCCGCTTTATATAATGTCCCGATACCTTATAATTCTCCAGCGTTATAATATACCTCCGGTCGGCCCCACATATATGTCTACGGACTAAACAAACATATAACTGTACCTTAGGTTAAATGTCTTGCATCTTCGTTCAATGATCACCCTCCGATGCTCCCGCGCCAGATCGACGACTCTTGACGATTTCGATCTGCGTCCTTAGTCGATCGTTAACACGCGAAATGAATATGGAAGGGCGGTTTCTCCACGGTCCAATCTGGCCACGCGTCGGTTCCTCTATGGAATCGCTCCTCGTCGGGGGAATACCACTTAGCCCCGAAAGGTGGTGCGGAATGGGGAAACCGCTCTTGGAAACCCACTGGTGGTTTTGCTACAGGGATTGACCGTGGTTGGACGCCCGGGTTGCGCTCTCCTATGTATATTCTCGTCGATTTACTCCGGTTTAAATCTTCGGTTGGGGAGTTCGATTAACACAATCAAACATAAATTTCTTTATTTCGCGGGATTCCATTACTATAACCAAAGTTCCCCGGCCAGTATCATTGTACAGACCTCGCCGGTGGTTAGGGTAGATTTACAGGGTTATTCAACAGCTTGCGGGAATTCAAGGACAGGCAAACGGAATTACCAGTATACAATCACCTCAAAACTAAATGAAATCCTTCACAATTTACATTCCAAGACAATTTGAAAATCAACAGAACTGAAATCCATTTAATTGGAAGCAATCAACACTGCACAGAGTCTCACTACAGAAATCTCTCTTCTACCCCTTTTCTCTCCCCCTTCTCTCTTTTTCTACATCCAGAGGATATAATTATATACATTACAGAGTGACTCTTCAGTTCCTCAGTGGGGACCATTTTGGAAAATCAACAGTCTAATTACAATAATTCAATTAACTGAAAATATGACAGCTAGACAAACTGAGCTATTCGACTTCCTATGACTCTAATTAATCTAAATAATACAATCAGCTAAGGAATTAACACCTAGCTGTTACACTTTAGATGTTTCGAACCCTACTAGCCACAACATGTGGACAAAACTTCCACATTGTTGGCTAGGGTCTAATGCCCCTGCATCAACCATAGTACAAAGCCATCTATGTTAGGGACCTTAGATTCTTCGTGCTCCCAAGTTTCAACAAGCAAAATAATATCAACATCATTTGAGATCCAACTTAGCTTGGGGCCTTTGTTCCATGGAAAGCCCCGACAGTTCCAGGAAATAATTCGGAGCATGTTGAATTTCTATTTATTACTATATTTTTGGTTTCTATCTCGAATAACAGCTTTTCTATTTCTGATTATTGCCCATTTTCCTTCCTTCCTAGCGTCTTTTACCTTTTGAACCTCCTTTCTTAATTCTGCTTGATCTTCTAGAATGAGATCTTCGTTTATAATTATTTCTGTTCCTTTTAGACTTGAGGTTTTACTAAGTATGTCATATTTATGGTCAGTAGAGCTCACCTTTATTCGGATCAACCTTCCTTTATTCTCAATTAATTTCCCTAACCTTGTTGCTTCTGTGAGACACGTGGTTTGAATTTGTAATCTATTATGTAATTCTGTCTGGGCTATGGCTAAAGTATCCTCATCTACCTCCTCTTTCAAACCGAAGATTATAAGGTTCAAGGCCCTTTGTTATGCTCATGGTCTAATTCGATCAATTTTTTCATTTCATCTTTAATTGGTTTGATATCTAATTTACCTGCCCCACTATTTAGGGTGAGACTGTTTTTAACTTTTTCTTCTAGTTCTTTAATCATGTCCTTCATTTTAAGACTCTCTATATTATTTGCATCTCCTTGCTGGGATGTTTGGTTCGTATCTTGGTTTTGTTTTTCTATGACCTGCAACCTAGTTTCCATTGCCTCCATTTTATTCTCCAATAGTTCTATTTTATTTTCTATTTGTTTTTGGATCTTGTTTTCAAGAGATGTGAATTTGTTTTCCAGCATGGCTTCTAACTGGGTTTGTAGATTGACTTCTCTTTCTTCTCTACGTTTCTCTAAAGACTCTATATACTCATAAAGGCTTTGTAGAGTAACTGTGCTAGGTCTACCTTTGGTAATCTTTGGTAAACAATAATGAATTTCAAGAAACTTTCATAAACAATATTTTGAAATGAATTTCAATATAAAATTCAATGAATTTTATATATAATTATTTTTTAATTAAATTTCAAGAAAAATTGCAATAAACTTTTAGAAACAATATTTTGAAATGAATTTCAACAAAATAAATTCAATAAATTTCATATATATTCTAAATAATGAATTTCAAGAAATATTGCAATAAAATTTTATATATATTTTAAATAAACAATATTTTGAAATGAATTTCATAGATATTTTAAATAATGAATTTCAAGAAAAATTTCAATAAACTCTCATATATATTCTAAATAAATAATGAATTTCAAGAAAAATTTCAAAAAACTTTCATATATATTATAAATAATGAAATTAAAGAAACTTTCATATATATTCTAAATAATGAATTTCAATATGAATTTTTTAAATAAATTTCAAGAAAATTTTCAAAAAACTTTTAGACACAAAAATTTCAAGAATATTTCATATATATTCTAAATAATGAATTTCAATATTAATTTTTTAAATGAATTTCAAGAAAAATATGAATTAATTTTTAGAAAAATTTCAAGAAATCTTTAAAAACAAAAATTTCAACAAAATTTCATATATATTCTAAATAATCAATTTTAATATGATTTTTTAAAATGAATTTTAAGAAAAAGTTCAAGAAACATATGAATTATTTTTTAAATGAATTTCAAAATTCTAAATAGTTAATTTCAATATGAATTTTTTAAAACAATTCAAGAAAAATATGAATTATTTTTTAAATGAATTTCAAGAAAAATTTGAAGAAACTTTTAGAAATAAAAATTTCAAGAAATTTTCATATATATTCTAAATAATGAATTTCAATATAAAATTTTTAAATGAATTTCAAGAAAAAAATGAATTATTTTTTAAATAAATTTTAAGAAACTTTGAGAAACAAAAAATTCAAGAAACTTACATATATATTTTAAATAGTGAATTTCAATATGATTTTTTAAAATTGATTTCAAGAAAAATCTTTCATTTATATATTTTAAATAATAAATTTCAACATGAAAATTTTAATTAAATTTCAAGAAAAAATTCAAAAAACATATGTATTATTTTTTAAATGAATTTCAAGATTATAAATGAATAATTTTAATTTGAATTTTTTAAATGAATTTCAAGAAAAATATGAATTATTTTTTAAATGAATTTCAAGCAAAATTTCAAGAACCTTTTACAAACAAAAATTTGAAAAAACTTTCATGTATATATTCTAAATAATGAATTTCAATATGAAGTTTTTAAATGAATTCAAGAAAAAATATTTCATATATATTCTAAATAACGAATTTCAATATGAATTTTTTAATTTAATTTTAAGACAAAATTCAAGAAACATATGAATTATTTTTTAAATGAATTTCAAGAAACTTTCAAAAACAATATTTTGAAATTTATTTCAAGAAAATTTCAATGAATTTCACATATGAATTTTTTAAATGAATTTCACAAAAAAATTTCACGAAACATATGAATTAATTTTTAAATGAATTTCAACGAACTTTCAAAAGCAACATTTTGAAATTCATTTCAAGAAAAATTTCAATGAATTTCATATATATTTTAAATAATGAATTTCAATAAAAATTTCTAGAAACTTTCATATATATTCTAAATAAGGAATTTCTAGAAAAATTTCAAAAAACTTTCATATATATTTTAAATAATGAATTTTTGAAAAAATTTAAGAAACTTTCATATATATTCTAAATTTTCATATATATTCTAAAAAATGAATTTCAATAAGAATTTTTTAAATGAATTTCAAGAAAATTTTCAAGAAATATAAGAATTATCTTTTAAATAAATTTCAAGAAACATATAAATTATTTTTTAAACTAATTTCAAGAAACGTATGAATTTTTTTTTTGTGAATTTCAGGATTTTTTTTTTTTTTTTTTTTTTTTGTAAATATAGTAGGGCCTCTCTATTTTCTATTGATATTTGCAAGCAGGTTACAAAATTATAGTTCAATTGGTGGCCTCAATCTGCCCGAAGGAAACCAGGTCTGTTGGCCATCTCAGTGCATGAAAAGCATACCAAAATTGAAAAAGTTTCTTCCGTCTAAAACCCTCGTGGGCTATCTGTTCAAGAGCATACCTATCTACATTCTGGTAATAGAAACTAAGTACATTCAAAATTGCAAATTTCATAAAACAACAGTAACAAGGAACCTCTAGCCATCAGAAGAGGAAACGGGAGCTGGGTCTTTGACATTAGACCCTGGCATATCCACTTGCTGGAGTTGCTGAAGCTGCTTTTCCATCCGGCCCACCCTGTCATCAAGTCTGCCCATACGGTCAGCTGCTTGGTACTGGGTGATCTTAATATGATAAAGCTGGTTTTGCATATCCTGTAGCATGTCCATAATGCGGGATTCTAACTTTGTAGAGTCAACCTGAGTCTGGGCAGGGGGAAAACTCTGCATAGCCTTCGCAAGAAGGCTTTTAACTGTCCATTAGGTATGTATAGTCTGATGGAATAACGTGAGACGACCTCGGGTGTTTCCTGGATCAGATATGAAGTCTAGAATCTCTTCTTCTTCTTCAATGTCTTTAGGGTCTGTCTGAATATCTCTCTCCCATCCCCGAATCTCGTGACGGACCTTGGAAGAATTTCCTAAAACATAGGTTCCTGCTAGAGTTTCTAGAATTTCTTGATTGGATTTTCTCCCTCTTTTCTTTGGCTGAGGCTCCTCCTGGACTGGTTGTTTCCCTTTTGTAGACTTGGGAGTGGAGTGACGCTTCCCCATTATGCACCGACGCCTAATCAAAAACAGGAACAGGCAGGGAGAAAATGTGAGAGCGTTAATTACTGCATGGAATCCCTTAGTTTCGCCCCCCTGAGCAGCAGAGTTATTGCTGCTCATAACGTTTAACAAAAAAAGACAGTTCTGTAAGCAGGGCAGACGGCCGGTGTTATTACACAAGAGGCAAGATTGCGCAAACCCAGTGAATTTCAGGAAAATTTCATATATATTCTAAAATAATGAATTTCAAGAAAAAATTCATAAAACTTTGATATATATTCTAAATAATTAATTTCTAGAAATATTTCAAACAACTTTCATATATATTTGAAATAACTAATTTCAAAAAAAATTTCAGATTACTTTCATATATATTCTAAATAATGAATTTCAATATGATTTTTTAAAATTAAATTTATGAAAAATTTCAAAAAACATATGAATTATTTTTTAAATGAATTTCAAGAAACATATGAATTATTTTTTCAATGAATTTCAAGAAAAAATTCAAGAAAATTTCAAAAACAATATTCTGAAATTCATTTCAAGAAAAATTTCAACGGTATCATATAAATTCTAAATAATGAATTTCAATAATTTTTTAAAGAAACTTTCATATATATTATAAATAATGAATTTCAAGAAACTTTCATAGATATTCTAAATAATGAATTTGTAGAAAAATTTCAAGAAACTTTCATATATATATTCTAAATAATGAATTTCAAGAAACTTTCATATATATTATAAATTTTCATATATATTCTAAATAATGATTTTCAATATGGATTTTTTAAATAAATTTCCTGGAAAAATTCAAGAAACAGATGAATTATTTTTTAAATTAATTTCAAAAAGCATTTCAAGGAACATATGAATTATTTTTAAATGAATTTCAATATTCTAAATAATGAATTTCAATATGAAATTTTTAAATAAATTTCCAGAAAATATGAATTTTTTGTTAAATGAATTTCAAGAAACTTTCAGAAACAAAAATTTCAAGAAACATTGATATATATTCGAAATAATGAATTTCAAGAAAAAATCTTTTATAGATATTTTAAATAATGAATTTCAATATGAATTTTTAAAATGAATTTCAAGAAAAAATTCAAGAAACATATGAATTATTTTTTAAATGAATATCAAGATTCTAAATAACAAATTTTCAATATAATTTTTTAAAATGAATTTCTAGAAAAATATGAATTATTTTTAAATGAATTTCAAGAAAAATTTCAAGAAACTTCCAGAAACAAAAATTTCAAGAAACTTTGATATATATTCTAAATAATGAATTTCAATATGTATTTTTAAATGAATTTCAAGAAAAATTCTTTTATAGATTTTCTAAATAAGGAATTTCAATATGAATTTTTTAAATTAATTTCAAGAAAAAATTCAAGAAACATATGAATTATTTTTTAAATGAATTTGAAAATTCTAAATAATGAATTTTCAATATTAATTTTTTAAATTAATTTCAAGAAAAATATGAATTATTTTTTAAATGAATTTTAAAAAACTTTCAAAAACAAAAGTTTAAAAAAATTTCATATGTATTCTAAATAATGAATTTCAATATGAATTTTTAAAATTAATTTCAAAAAAATTTCTATCCTATATATTCAAAATAATGAATTTTAATATGAATTTTTTAAATGAATTTGATAAACTTTTCAAGAAACATGTGATTTTTTTTTTTTTTTTTAAATGAATTTCAAGATTATAAATAATGAATATTTTAAATGAATTTCAAGACAAAATATTCAATAAACTTTCATATTTATTCTGACTAATGAATTTCGATGTGAATTTTTTAAATGAATTTGAAAAAAATTCAGGAAAAATATGAATTAGTTTTTAAATGAATTTCAAGAAAAAAAATTCAAAAAAAATATGAAATTATTTTTTAAATGAATTTCAAGAAAAAATTCAAGAAACATCAAAAAAAATTATTTTGAAATTGATTTCAAGAAAAAATTCAATAAATTTCAAATATGAATTTTTAAAATGAATTTAAAGAAAAATATCAAAAAACATATAAAGTATTTTTTAAATAAATCTTAAAAAAAAATTCAAGAAACTTTCAGAAACAATAGTTTGAAATTCATTTCAAGAAAATTTTCAATAAATTTCATATATATTCTAAATAATGAATTTTGAAAAAAATAGCAAGAAAAATTTCAAGAAACTTTCATATATATTCTAAATAATGAATTTCTAGAAAAAATTCAAGAAACTTATATATATATATATATATATATATATATATATATATATATATATATATATATATATATATATATATATATATAATGAATTTCAAGAAAAATTTCAAGAAACTTTCATATATTTTAAATTTTCATATATATTCTAAATAATGAATTTCAATATGAATTTTTTAAATGAACTTCAAGAAAAATTCTTTCATATATATTCAAAATAATGATTTTTAACATGAATTTTTTAAATGAAATTCAAGAAAAGTTTCAAGAAACATATGAATTTTTTAAAATGAATTTCAAAATTATAAATAATGAATTTCAATGTAACCACTGGTCTAATATGTAACCATTGGTTAATCCAATATTTTTTTTTAGAAAAGACCTTTAAATAGTTGTTATTATTTTTGGAAAACAAATATTATTTTTTAATAGTTAAATTTTGTGTTAATGAAAAGACTGATGGTAAAAGTGATTACAAGATCTGAGGGTTGGTTAAAACGGAATTCAGTTCAAATAGTTACCCAACACCTGGGATAAAAGTTCAATCCCAGGGAGAGTTAGGGGTTCTGTTCGGTAACTTAGAAAGTGAATATTGTTGGAGGAACATTCCGGGAACTGGTACATCCAGTGGAATAGGGCCAAATTTTATGTTGTTGTTGGAATTGGAGACTGGACCGGATTGTCCCGTGGCCTGTTCCAGGAAATTCTATTATTAACTAGGCTCAGGCTTGGAGCACGGGGGAGAGTTGGAGGACGTAATGGCCCCACTCGTGGAAGGGCAGAAATATTACCAGTCAAGTGTTTACTAAATAAGGACAAGGGAAAAGAACAGATAAGTTACTGTACGTTAATTTATAGGAAACAAAAATTTGGAAAGAGAATATCTGTAAATTTCTGTTGAATATAGATAGATTAATAGATATTCTCTGTTACTTAAAATTACAAGCAAATTGAAGTAGAAAAGTTATTCCTCTTAAATGATTAATTTATGGACTGTTAACCCAAAAACCCTCATGAGAAGGCCTTGGGTTGGTTGCCCTCATTCCTATGATATTACACAGGCAATGGCCCGGACAGATAAAACTTGTCTTACTTTGTATGATTTTTTAAAATAAACAGTAGAGTAAAATCTCTGAAAATCAAGAAGATAGAAAACACAAGAACAGTTCTGCTACCAATAGCTCTAGAATAAATTCGTAGGAAAGAAATACACTTTATATCATGCACTGGAATAGATTCATAAAAACACTACCGTAAAAGAAAAACTTGTTAAATTACGTGAAAAGAATGGCGTTATTTAATATCATCTATGTAAATACATTTAACAGTTATTCTGTTAATAACAAATGGAATATTGTACAAAAGAATAGGCTCTAATATTCTTCCAAGGGTTACATGGAAAAGAAGAGGAAACACAAATATATCGTTGCAATATTGCCAAGAACCATGAAACCTGAAGAAAAAATATTATCAACAGAATAACCATATGTGTATCAATACATATTTAAACTTCAATAGAAAATATTTTAGCCACGACCACCTGAAAGAATTGAGGAAAGTACATATGAAAAAAAAACCCATTCAAATGTATATAATATGTTAGGATTACTGTTCGGTGTTCTCACGGAATTTAATCTGGAAATCATGCGAGTTTAGACCATCAAAAAGAAATGTGAAAATTATTACATGTTGAAGAAAGAAAACATAATTCCAGTGAGCTATTTCTGAGAGGAAATGCTGCTAAAAAGTCAGTAGCGAGCTTTAACAAAGGAAACAGAGAAAACGTTGCTAAATTTAACATTGGTAACTCAAGCCAAGAACCTGGAGACTTGTTTCGTAAATGATAGGTACTTGTCAAAGGAAGATTTTCTGTTCAGGGGTTATAGAGAGAAAGGTAGAAAGAATATGATTGCGCGAAAGAACTACAACTATTACCGGATGTGCCCAGCCTACCTACAAAAAGGGAAAAGATTACCTCTTGTATCAATGGTGATATATATATATATATATATATATATATATATATATATATATATATACACTTAGAAAAGTGTTAAACTTAGAATTAAGAGATGATTATGGGCGACCAAGAGTTCGTACCTGGGAACAATCTCTTCAGGAAACTAATGCCATAATCTAGGTAAATACCAAGAAAAATATTGAACCAATGAGTCGAGAAGAACTGAACCAGTAAATAAAATTAAACCCTTTAGAAATTAAATATATCCAAGGTCTTTCCTTGTACCTCTTTTGTAGCAATATGTATATATATTTGCTGCAGGAAGGAGGTCGGTAAGAGCAACACTGTGGAAAAAAAGAAAACAATATCAAGAGTATGATGAAAAAAAAACAAAACTAGAGCTTTCTCCACCAGAATTTTCCGAGAAAAGAATATCACCACTATGGAAAATAAAACTGCTGTGGAATCGAGGCAAGGTCGTAAGAATTTAACTTACCACAAAAAGGATCTTGAAGACAACATCGAGTTGAACTGTAATTTCCGTGGTGGGAAGGATCCTTTCGCCGAGCTCCACAGAGCGCACCAACAAAATGAAACTAAGAACGGTTACAGGGGTAGTCAAGCCCAAAAGGAAACCCTAAGATCCGATTCACCATAGGATCGAGGGACAAATAAATCTACGGTCCCGAATAAAACATTTGTCACACCAGCCTAGATAACTCCGCAGGAAGGGGGGGACGAACTGTTAGGAGTATTTAATGCCATAACCCAAAATCTGAGTGAATCATAAATATCACTGACTGGAACAATAATCAAGGCCGTGTTATCACATAGGTTCGAGTTTAAGGTGTTTAATGCCTATCCACTACGAATCGGTAGTACCTCGATAAGAGGGGAACAACTAGACATATGCAAATCTTGTGTCATAATAATAATCCGAATTCAACCAAGAATATCCTATAACAATTCATATGGTGGGGTATTAAAATTAAAAGGGACTTAAGAAGTAAAACACGAGTCGAAGATTATAGTTGTAAATGTATAATTACCATTAATTATATATATATGTAACTAGCTCAAGATTGAGTCTCACTGAAAAGGTCAAATTTTATTAAAAGTCTTTTGGGAGGTAGTAAGTTTATTTTTTTTTGTGTTGTTGAACGTTACAAGTGGAATCAAAGCGGCGTTATGACGCTGGGACCCTATGGGTCAACTAACGTTTAAGTTGTGTATTATTTTTTAACACAGAGAGAAAGAGGAAGAGTTATTAATTAGTATACTATGAGGAGGATGTCAGCACATCAACGATATTTGAATGTTGGAGAAACCTAGCCACAACAGGAAATGAACCCAGAAATGTGGATACAGCTGGGGGTGGAACAACACCAGCAGACCAGCAGGTTGTTGGAAGAACAACAACATCAAAACATTATTCTATTAAATACGGTGCAAAAGTTACAGGAGGAAATGGCAAGGGTCTGAGAAGATAATGCACGCTTAATGCAAGAACAAGAGAAGATATTAAAAAGTCTCTCTGACAAACAAAATCAAGGAAACGAGAAACCAAGCACTGATGACGAATTTCGAGAAAGGAATGAACAACAAAAAAGGGATCCAGACACTGCAAGAATGGAAAGAAGTCAATCCCAACATAGTAATAAAAAAATAACTTTAATGAGGCTGAATTAGATAATGGGACAGAACATAAGGAAGTAAAAAGACAAAAAGTGGAGTAGCAGGGAGAGTTTCGAAAAAGAAAGCCTCCTACATTTGATGGTGTGGAGGAGGAAGTAGTTGAGGTGTGGATGATTAACATGAACAAGTATTTTCAGGTATACGAATATAGCAGTATTCTTAAGGCCAGATTGGCCATCTATCAGTTAAGAGAAAAGGCTACATTATGGTGGGAAGAAGTGAAAAACATCCGCAGTATATACCTTCCAACAGTATTTTAAAGATAAATACTTAACAGAGCATTTTTATGATGAAAAATCTAGAGAATTTCATGATTTGAAGTTAGGACAACTGACAATGGATGAGTATATCACCAAGTTTACTTCCTTATTACGTTACGTTCCTTATTTAAGGGATGAAAAGGCTAAAGTACAGAGGTTTTTAAGTAGTTTTCCTACACATATGAAGGAGCGAATAGAGTTTGTAAATCCTAAAACTATGGACGAGGAAATCAAAAAAGCCAGAATGTGTTACCAGAAAATAAAGCAAAAGGTGAACCAGGTAAGAACTGGTAGTCAAGGAAGGAACATAAGATCAGTTCTACTTTTAAAAGAAACAAAACCAGCAATTTTAAAAGTGATGTCAAGAGCTCAATTAGCAAGCAATTTGGAAGGAACCACCAAAGAACAAGGTGGCCTTTAGAAGATAAACCCACAGAAGCCTCTAGCAAGCCTGAACAAAACTAGAATCAGAAGCCACCACTACAGTGTTGGGGTTGTGGCGAAGCGCATTATTACCGAAATTTCCCTCAGCGAGGTAGAAGTGAAACAATTAACAATTTACAGGAAGCTTCAACAGTGGGAGATGTGGCCAGGAATATACCTCTAATTAATGCAGCATTGGAAGACCGGCAAGCGGATTTCCAGCCAACAATGATTGAATAGGAAGGTTAAATTGCTATCCCAGCCTATATCTATTTTGGTAGATCCAGGAGCAAGTTTAAGCTATATAAATTTCAAAATAGTAGAGACTTGTAAGCTACAGAGTCAGAAATTCAAAAAACCATGGTTGGTACAATTAGCCACTGGAAAAAAGAGGAAAGTTAGTGCCAAAATACCAAATTGTGCACTACTGGTTGGTAAGCAACAAATATATGTAGATTTGAATGTATTACCTGTAGGTTCATACGATATACTACTGGGTATGGACTGGTTAGAGAAACATTAGAAATTGGTAGATTGCAGAGAAAAGATTATTCACTACAGAATGTAGGATGGGACCCGTCACGAAATCCAAGCAATAAAAAAACCATTGCAGTTGCGTCCAATCACAACCTCTTAGATGGGCAAATGCATAAGGAAGGGATTCCAATTGTATGCCATACAAGTGGGTTTTACTAATTCCAAAGAGAAGGCTCCTATAATTGAAGATATACCGATTATACAAGAATTTGCAGATGTATTTCCATATGAAATACTAGGTTTACCACCAAAAAGGGATATAGATTTCACCATTGAATTAGTACCTGGAGCGTCATCAATTTCAAGGGCACCTTACCGAATGAGTGTACCTGAATTAACTGAGTTAAAAATGCAGTTACAGGAACTTCTAGATTAGGGGTACATCCGACCAAGTGTGTCCCCTTGGGGAGCACCGGTACTATTCATGAAGAAAAAGGACAGAACCATGCGAATGTGCATGGATTATCATCAGTTAAATAAATTGACTGTGAAAAATAGATATCCCCTACCACAGATTGATGATCTATTTGATCAAGTGAGAGAAGCAACTATGTTCTCAAATATAGATCTGAGATCGGGATATCATCAGATTCGGATTAAGGACGAAGACATACACAAAACTTCCTTTCGCACTCAGTACGGGCACTATGAGTTCGTGGTGTTACCTTTTGGAGTGAATAACGCACCAGCAACCTTTATGAGATTAATGCATAATATATTTCACCCCTATTTGGATAAATTTGTGTTAATATTTATTGATGACATTTTAATTTATTCTAAGAATGAGGAAGAACATAAAGAACATCTACGAAAAGTGCTGGAATTATTAAGGAAACATCAGTTATACGCCAAGTTCAACAAGTGTGATTTATTCAAAAAAGAAATGCAATATCTTGGACATGTGATTTCTGCTGAAGGTATTTCAGTGGACCTCGAAAAAATCAGAACGATTATGGAATGGAAGGTACTGCAAAATGTGGCAGACATCCGATCTTTCATGGGACTAGCTGGATACTATCGGCGATTTATTGAAGGTTTCTCAAAAATCTTTTCCAATCACTTCCTTACAAAGGAAAGGAAAAATATTTAAATGGAAAAAGGAATGTCAATATAGTTTTGAGAAACTGAAACAATTGTTAACCACAGCCTCGGTGCTAAGAGTGGCTGATCCTACTAAGGAATTTTAAGTTTGCACAGATGCATGCAAAGAAGGAGTTGGGGCAATTTTATTGCAAGAGGGCAAGGTGGTTGCTTATGAGTCATGGAAATTAAAAGAGCATGAGCAGCGATACTCCGCTTATGACTTAGAGTTAACAACGGTGGTACATGCTGTTAGTATGAATCTTTTGTTGAAGTGTACGAAAAAAGACCACTTTAGCTACACATAACTTATAGCCCTAACATCAAATATGGCTGCCAATATCTTCAGATCTGCAGTTAGTTGATCAAGACAAATGCTACAAAAATCCAGATCTATGCATAAAGAGACATTAAGCAGTAAAAGTAAGGTTTTTCTCCATACATCCAATAGACAAGACAAGAACAATATTTTTGAAAGAATGTTTGTATTAAGGGCACCTGGGAGGAAAACAAGAAGGTGTTTCCAATTATCCTCAATGGGATGGGTTCTTGGAAGTCCTCAGCACTTCAGATCTAGTATTTCTCTCTCTTGTTGGTGTAGAAAACCCAGACAAAGATAGAACTCAAAGGGAGCTCACACAGCAAATAATGGAAAATTTGACAATGATAATGGCTCAAAGTTAGACCAAGAGTATAGATCCAGAGTGATCTAATGGGAAACAAAAGGTGAAGAATGGTAGGAGAAACCCTCCTATTTATAACAAAATATTGGGTCATTCTAGATCTTGGTGCATGATTAAAATAACATTAACCAAATCTAGACCCACCTTTTATGGAATATTTTATTATATTTGTTGGAGGGAAAAAGTATTTGACTTGGGTCAAATCCCTTTATTTGTGAATAATAAATAAATAAATGATTTATTTATCATTTTAAGGAAGTGGTTGAAAGATAATCAAATAAATAATGATATATTTAATTATTTATGGGTGATTTAGTCATATTTAACAAGGAATATTATTTAAATAAGATTTAAATAATTATTCCTAGAAAATAATAAGATAAATGAAGATTTATCTAATTAATTTCTTTGTTTTGGGTTAAACATGACCAGGAATAATAATTGAATTATTGTTTAATTAATTATTCCTTGAGGAAAATAAAAAAAATATAGGTTTGTTTAATATTTCCTTTTGGGGTTTCCTGTTTAGACCATAAACAACCTAATAAATGTGTTTTATTAAGTTATTTTACATAGTGAAAACAATTTTACTTAGGGTAAAATTGGTCTTACATGGTGTACTTGGGTCCATCTAATGATAGTAGGTTAGATGACCAAAAAATGGTGTAACAGATTTCCCCCCAGCGTGCGAGTGTTAGGAGCAAATCGTATGACCGAAGTACGTTATAAGAACTCAATCACCAGACATCAAAAAGGGAAGTCGGAGAGAGAAATGTAAGGTAGAATAATGTGCTGAAGAACTAGACCCTGAGGAGACGAGACTTGCGGGTGCAACAAGTCTCTTTTTATGAGAGGGTACCTGTGCTAAAGGCGGCGGGGGAGGCATACCTATGCCCGCCGAGACAAAGTACAAAAGAATAGTGTGTCCAGTAAACAAGGGACCGAACCATAAAGTATAGCCGGCATAAACATGAGCCAGATAGAAATACAATGAGGGATCCCATATACATGTTGTGCCTAGGATAACAGCCAGGACTTATACAATAATATCTGAGTACATGAGATACAAATACAGCCCAAATTCCCCCTACAAGTGGGGAAGGGCTCACAAAATCTGACTGATACATGCAAATCAAAGAGGCGCTGCAAGCGGCTAAGGCCGACATCGTCAAATATATGGAGCTGCATCGAAGGCTGCAATGAAGAGGTCATCCGGGCATGTGGGGGGCTACCTGCAGGGCCACCCCCTCATGAGGGCTGAGACATCTCACACACACCCGGGAATCACCAAAAGTGACTGCTGCATCACTGAACCATCAAGCATACGGATCTCGATCATGCTGAAAGGAGCTGGAGTGGAGAAACAATCAAGTCAAAGGGAAATGAGAGATCCCTTTGCCTGATCCGAGGCACCGAACAAGAGTGGAAGCTGGAACCAAGGTACACCGCCCTCTAGACCTATCTTCTGGAATGAAGGAGCTGATGTCGACAGAAGGAAGTCCGCCATAGGTGAGGCAATGAGAGATCCTCAACTAAGGCATGAGAGAAAATAGTAGAGCGACTGACAGACTAATACCAATGATGATGATGGAATGGAGGGGACTGAGTAGCAAATGGATGACTTCCCTTGCTAGAGCATAAAGGACATGAATGACATGGCAGCGACTGACACAGTATCATAAGGGATAGGGGATAGTGGGACTGACGGCCATAATGTGCGACACAAGAGAGAGACCAAGCAATGAAGGATGGAGGACTATAGCGGGGTACAAAGGGACTCGGGATAGACTCCATGAATGCGATGATGACTCAACTTGGATGCTCTAAACAAGGGCGACTCGATGGTGCTGCCACACAGAAAAGGTCCCATGGGGGACCATGAAAACATGAGTACAAGATGGTATCTCATGACGAAAATACATGAACAAAGACAAGTATGGAGGCAAAGTGGTGCCCCAAGTACAAGTGTTGTAAGTGAGGAAATTCGATTTTGGGGGGAGGTGAAGTGACCCAACTTGGACAAAATGTGTCCTAGTGAAGTATCAAATCACAAAAAACTAATAGATACCCATTTGAGGGCTCAGTGAGAGCTTTCCAACGGTGCAGACGGTTTGTCAAACGGAGCTACGGTGTGGTCGCAGCAGGCGAAAGAAAGTTCTCTTTTAATAAGGCATTTTCCCCTCCAAATTCACTCATTTGCTAGTGTTGTTGTGGTGAATGTAGAGAGGAGAGAAGGCCCTAAATATTGCGGCGAGCGTAGTAGACAAACCGACCGTTGGAATCGAGATTCGTTAGTTGCAGGTAAGAGGCCTAACCTTACTCTTTCATTTTGATGGATTGAAAGTTCAGATTAGGGCCCAGAATCTCAGGAACAAACCCTCTGTCACCTCTACGGTCGGGTCGCACTTTTTGGGCCAAAAACTGCGACCTGGGAAGTAGGTTTTGAGCCAAAAACTGCGACCTGTCCCAGTATTGGGCAAAAAAGTACGACCTGGAGGATGAATGAGATTTCAGTGTTGTTTTAGGGCTGAGGTTTGGGTTTTTGTGATTGGTTACAGTGTTTCCTATCTGTATACTGACAAAGATGATGTGTGTGTGCAGATATGGCAGATATACAGGTCAACTGGAGAGAGAGAGACCTGGGTACATTACGGTCAGAGATCCAGGCAGATCAGGGTGTCTGTCGTGTATTGGCCAGATTTGGGGTTCTGAAGTTTTTGGAGAACCCTTTGATGAGAGCTGGGGAGCCCTTGTTGGCCCGGATTGTCATTTATTGGGATCCAGATCATGAGGTATTTGTAGTGCAGGGGCACAGGATCGAATTGACAGTCTAGGATCTGTATTTCCTGACTGGTCTCCCGCCACTAGGGATGGTGGGAAATATGTAGCCAGTGTTACCGCGGGGGTGGAACATTAGGGAGTTTGTGGAGTGACATTGTCGACCGGGTCTCCAAGTCAAAGGGGCTCGGATATCGATCAGGGACCTAGAGAGATTAGAGACTCATGTAGTGGCCGCAGTGGTGCTACGGATCCTGGGCAACCAGGTGCTCCATCACATCACTGGGGGGCAGATGATGATTGTGGAGAGTGTGTTGAGTGGGACCTACTATGGGTGGGCCCAAATGATGTTGGTGTTGCTAAAACGACAGCTGTCGCTTTGCAAGCGGCAAGTGAACCACGATTGCTCGTATGGGAATTTATTGTGCTACTTCTTTTTTGAGAAGATCCTGACCTTACGACCTCGTATACAGCTCTCAGATGGGGGCCCAAGAGAGCCTAGGATGCGCCGGTGGGGGCGACTACTGTGCAAAGGAGGAGGAGGGGTGGTCGGACGGGTGTTTCGACCTGAGTTATTTGCCCATTGGGATTAGATGCTGTTATACATAGATGACTATACCTATAGTGGGATGAGTTATTGCTGGGATTTGGACCTACCACTTCCGCCTAGTCGAGTATGGGGGCCTGATGGTAAGTGACATGTGACTACTCTTTTTTGGGCATGTTAAAGTTGTTGAATAGTAAATAGGGTATTGATTCATGTACTTTTGGTATGCAGATATAGCTCCGGTAAAACCGGCCGGATATATGGGACGACCGGCAGCATCAGGAGCTACAGGCCCGAGTGGATCGAGAGCGGCGCATAATGAGGATGCAGCCGCCCTCCTGGAGGACATCCGCCATAGATGAGAGAGGTTGCTGACCGGTGTTTCAGAGTGCGGGTGGCAAGACTTAGATGACCAGTACATAGAGCCATGTATTGGTATACCCTTGGAATGGCGAGGTGTCATGCGGCGCATGGCGATGGCCGGTCAGGGGATGATGAGAGGAAGGGAAACCACATGATGCGGAAAAGCTACCTAGATCATCTGTATAGGAAGAAAGGCTAACATACGGATCGTCACAGGGGATGACAGAGGAACAGATAAATAGATGGTCAAAAGATGTTGAGCCCATGGAGGTCGCTGGAGGGGGGTCGAGCGAAACAACAGGGGAGGGATCCGAGGGAATGTTCCCCGAGGGTCTCATGGAGGATGATAGGTAGAGAATGGTGGTAGTGGACTCCGTCATCTGGACATCAGGGGGGGGATGTCAATGGGAGTGGGGGGATCCTCAAGCTGACCTGAAGCATACTGCGCAAGTATGGGAGAGGCGGACTGATTTTGTTCAACCTCATACTCTCGAACTACCTCTAAAGAGGTGCAGTAATGCGTCAGGTGAGGACAATGGTGGGAGTAATGGCCATGGACACCACACAAAGCACAGGGCTTGTTGGTGCGAATAATCTTTGGGTTCCTGGTTACGGACGAGGACGGAATAGAAGGGTCAGGGACCGTAGACTCAGGGAACGTGACTTTAACCATGGGTTGAATATGGGGCAATTCAGGACAAGTATGGGTGGCATGACCGACGACATCACACAAGGCGCAAGGCTTTGCGGGCGGAGGCGGAGCCGGGTCAGTCGGGGTGGCCTTGTCTTTGGATGCCCCCTTGTGAGCTTTGCCTTTCTTTCTTGGAGCTGTCACCACAGGGGCAGGGTCCTGTGGAGGTGCGGGGGGCATGGTGGCAAAGGAGGAAACGAGGGGGACCGGTTGAACCGGTGTTAAAGCAAGATAGGGTTTGGGGTGACCAGGTGGGGTAGCGGCTGGAGGGTCAAGGTACCAAACGGGTATGCCCAAGGTCAGGTTAGGGAGAGAGAGGGTGGCCATGACGGGGACCGTATAGACTCCGGGAGGGGGAGCTAGGAAAGGTATCTGACCAGCGGGATAATGACCAGGAGGGATGGCTCCGAGATGGTTGAGGCCTGGGAGAACTGACCCAGGAAGATAGAGGGGTTCAGGGATACCAGCAGTAGGAGAAGGGCCAGAAGGAGGAGGTCTGGCTGGCTGAGATGAATGGCTAGGAGCGGGTTGCGGACTAGCCACAACGGGCTATTTAAGAGTTGCCCAAGACGATTGCATCATGCAAACATTCGATAAGCTGGGATCAGAGATAGGAGGAGGAGGGAGACCAGGGAAAGTGCCAAGCAAAGAGGAGTCTTTGTATACGCCGGGAGAGACACTGGTCAAGGAATCGACGGTTTGCTTATTGGCTACAGAAGAGATGGTCGTCTTAGGGGAGGTTTGAGACTTTGGCTCATGATAAGTCAACTGGTCGATGGTGACTATCTTTCCATTGTGAGGAAAAGACATCTTGCGGAAAACCGTGGATGGGACAGCGGACATGGCATAGGTGTAGCTTTGCCCCAATAGAATGTTGTAATCTAGAGGGGCGTCGATGACTTTGACGTCAACGCCAACAGTCTTGCCTGCAAGGGTGATAAGAAAACTATGGAAAAGGCCAATGGGCTGGGAGGCGTGGCCATCCCACGCTCGAAGGGTGATCATGGAAGGGGCCAACTCAGGTGATCCAAGTTGCCTCCAAACCGAAGCGGACATCACATAGGTGGATGCCCCCTCATCAATTATACACTGAGAAACGTTAGCGTTCCGGATTTTGACTGGGATTTGGAAGGCTACGGAAGTAGGAAGAGGAGGATGTTCTGATTGATGGGCGTCGAAAACAATCATTTGGTCATCAACAGGATCTACAGTGCCCATGGCAGATAGTAGAGCCTTCTTTTGGGAAGGGCACGACTAGAGGAGTTCCAATGTAGAAATGGCAGCAGGAGACTGCGCCAAATCATCTACTATGTTATACGAATGAGCAGCTCGACTAGGAGCAGCATTTCGGCGTAATGGTCCCTTAGGAATCTTGGTATGAACCTCAACTTTGGGTTGAGGGATATGTAAGGGACCATTGGATGTCGAAAGAGGCTCTGTAGAACCTGAAGAAGGGGACTTGGAGGCAGACTGAGCAGGAGGCTTGGGGTACTGGCGAGACAGAGTTTGAAGGTGAAGGTCGACGGTTGGAGATGGATTAGAGTTCATCATGAGGATCTGGTAATCGGAGGAACCAGAAGGGGAAGGTTGAGTGGCGACCTGTCTGTCAGGTGGTTGGGTAGCCACGAATCCTTGCTGGGGAAAAGAATCGGTAAACACAGCCAGTTGAGTAGTGGCCACATTAGGGGGAGCATGAGGGGAGGCATGTTGTCCTCGCAATGTGGCTTGAGACTCCCACATCTTCCACATCTGTGGTAGGAGGGGACAATCATGAGTGTAATTACCGTAAATACCGCGACACGAACAAGGATTATTTGTGCGAAAAGGCCTGTCCGGCTTGGGCCGAGTGCCCTGTTGCTGGTTAGCAGTGTTAGGGTCAATACCTTGAGTATTGGGTCCATGAGTACCAGGGGAAGATTGATTTTGATTGCCTTTTCGCCTTCTTTGAGAGGAAGGGGGATTAGTCGCGCCCTGCTGTGCAAATACTTGCCCTGGAGGGGGCTGTAGGTGCTGTTGCTGGGGTTGAGAAGGCAAGAGAGGTGGAAGTGCAAATGCTGGAGGAGATGGAGCACCAGGCTGCGGATAAGGATAATGGTTAGGTTGGGCAACATTTAGGTAAGTAGGAGGCGGGGCAAAAGGATGAGGCATGCCGTATCCTGGATACATGCTACCTGGAGGGGGAACAATGCTAGAGGTGTTGGCCCCTCCTGGAGGGAGACCATAGCCCATAGGAGGTTGAGCATACAGACGAGAAAGGGCTCCAACGATACCGTCGGCAGAATGAGATGCCCCCGGAGCGTTAGCGCCACTGGGCCTGGGGAGGTCAGGAAGGACGGTATAAACATAACCAGACTGAGCATAGATCAGGTCATATTTCAAGGCTATTTGGAGGGCAGCTTCTTCGGTTTGAGGGAAATGGGAGGCGACATCTTTGCCAATTGGAGGTAAGAGAGTGTGAAGGAACCAGTCCATATAAACCTGATCTTCAAAGGTGGGAGCTCGACATAAGCTCCTTCTTCTCCGCCATTCCTAGACATGAGTGGAAAGGCGGGTGGAAGAGGTTTGACGGAAAGAAGTCAAAAGTTCTGTACCAGTGTCGTATCGGAGAGGGAGCTGGAAATAAGATAAAAAGGCTTGGGAAATGGTTGCAAAGGTGGTATGGGAAGAGGTGGCCTGGTCAACATACCATTTAGAAGCTTCGCCCATAAGCGTGCGTTGGAATAACCGAAGACGGATGGAATCATCGGTAATGGAATTGGAGGAACAACACATGTGGAAAGATCGGACATGGTTGGTTGGATCTTCTCCAGCAAGGCCTTTGAACTTAGGGATGTCGGAGGGGAGCTTGGTTGGCATAGCAGGCCAACGAACATCGTGGCGGATAGGGTCATTGATCAACTGATTGAGATCGGGGAGGCTGAGGCCCGCCATGTAAGGGAGAAAAGGTATAGCCGAGGTAGTTCTTGTGGCGGTTCCGCTAGTAGTAGTCCTGACATTAGGGCCGGGATTACCGCTAGCATTAGGCCCTGGACCAGACATAGTGAAGGTGATAGGGGGAGAACCAGAAGTAAAAGGAGAACCCAATGAATCAGAAGAGGAGTTGGAGTGTGGACTCGGAGGAGGACTAACTCGACGATGGTGGAAGGAGTAGCTCGACCGACTAGAAACCGAGGGTGAAGGCCAAGAAGTCTCTAGGATGTGCGCCTTGGGGGCGCAATGGTGACAACACAAACACGGCACAAGGGGAAGAAGAACGACCAACAAAGGAAGGGAGGTGCAGAATCAAGTGATTACAATGTCAAAACAAGGGTAGAAAGGTGCAGTGTCAATTGATTTTACCATGTTTTAAAGTCTTTGCCTGGCGGTGTTAACCAGGCTCTTCTTCGCTTAGGGTGAGTGTGTGGCGTGCGTTAATTTTAATTTTTAAACCCAGACGTTTTGAGAGCAAAAGAAAAAGTGTGTTGCGTAACTGAAAATAAATCTGCAGAGAACAGTATATAATGCTGAAATAACAGAAAATTAACAGCTAACAATGCATCGATCTAACCCAAAAAGGTGGGTCTCTCAAAACTAGTCTAAAAGAGGGAAAAAAATCTAGTCAAAACACACTAAAAAGAGGCCAATAGATCTAAGGTCGGAGGACGAGGGGATGCAAGGAGAAATCTGCTGAAAAGAGGTGCAGAACACAGCCAAGAGGCAGAGGCAAGGTGGCTGTAAAAAAGGAGGAAATCAGCAAAAAGCAGAAGGGACAAGGAGGAGGCCCTAAAGGTAGATCCAAACAAATATTCAGGAGGTGATTTGAGAGGGAGAGGAGCTGATTAGAAGGGATGTAAAAAGGAGGTATCAGATCTGAACAAGGGGCGGCTGAAACTCTGAAAAATCAGACACCTGAAACAGTTAAAACTCTTCCACCAAAAGTGGTGGGTACTAAAGCCCTAGGGGGATATATTCCCACTTAGATGAGAAAAACAGATCAGAAACAGGTCTAAACAGGTTGAGACAGAGGCTGGAAAACCCTGACAGAAGCTTCAGAAAAACCCAGAAAAATTGCAGAAAAATAGCAGAAAAATTGGCAGGTCGCAGGTTCTGACCTGTTTTCTGTGCAGGTCACAGATAATGGGTTGAAAAGTGCGACCTGGAGGCCAGGTCGCAGTTTCTGGGCTGAAAAGTGCGACCTGAAGCTCCGGGTGTCCCGGCGGTAGATTTCCGAAAAAGTTGCCGTCTCAGTTGCAGCTGATGTCTGTCACCTGCGCAATAGGTCCAGAAACATGCGAAAGTTAGAAATTTTAATGTTTTAGGGTTTTATAGGTGAAAAAAAACATAAAAATAGGAAAAACAAAAAGCTGAAAAGAAACCCTAGGGTCTGAAGTAGCTGGATATGCAGGAATATGAAAAATGATAGCGGTCGTAATTGAAAACCCGTGTGGAGTCGCCCGTTGTTAGTATGAATCTTTTGTCGAAGTGTACGAAAAAAGACCACTTTAGCTACGCATAACTTATAGCCCTAACATCAAATATGGTTGCCAATATCTTCAGATCTGTAGTTAGTTGATCAAGACAAATGCTGCAAAAATCCAGATCTATGCATAAAGAGACATTAAGTAGTAAAAGTAAGGTTTTGCTCCATACATCCAATAGACAAGACAAGAACAATATTTTTGAAAGAATTTTTTGTATTAAGGGCACCTGGGAGGAAAACAAGAAGGTGTTTCCAATTCTCCTCAATGGGATGGGTTCTTGGAAGTCCTCAGCACTTCAGATCTAGCATTTCTCTCTCTTGTTGGTGTAGAAAACCCGGACAAAGATAGAACTCAAAGGGAGCTCACACAGCAAATAATGGAAAATATGACAATGATAATGGCTCAAAGTTAGACCAAGAGTATAGATCCAGAGTGATCTAATAGGAAACAAAATGTCTAGAATGGTAGGAGAAACCCTCCTATTTATAACAAAATATTGGGTCATTCTAGATCTTGGTGCATGATTAAAATAACATTAACCAAATCTAGATCCACCTTTTATGGAATATTTTATTATATTTGTTGGAGGAAAAAAGTATTTGACTTGGGTCAAATCCCTTTATTTGTGAATAATAAATAAATAAATGATTTATTTATCATTTTAAGGAAGTGGTTGAAGGATAATCAAATAAATATTGATTTATTTAATTATTTATGGGTGATTTAGTCATATTTAACAAGGAATATTATTTAAATAAGATTTAAATAATTATTCCTAGAAAATAATAAGATAAATAAAGATTTATCTTATTAATTTCTTTGTTTTGGGTTAAACATGACCAGGAATAATAATTAAATTATTGTTTAATTAATTATTCCTTGAGGAAAATCAAAAAAATATAGGTTTGTTTAATATTTCCTTTTGGGGTTTCCTGTTTAGACCATAAACAACCTAATAAATGTGTTTTATTAAGTTATTTTACATAGTGAAAGAAATTTTACTTAGGGTAAAATTGGTCTTACATGGTGTACTTGGGTCCATCTAATGATAGTAGGTTAGATGACCAAAAAATGGTGTAACACATGCACTACGGGTATGGAGGCATTATTTGTTGGGAAATAGATTTTTGCTTAAAACCAATCACAGTAGTTTAACCAGTTACTTTAAAAAAGCAAATCTTCCTCTCGTCAAGTGAGATGGAATGCGTTCCTAAGCGAATTTGATATTGATATAAAACATGTAAAAGGTAAAGAGAATAAGGTAGCTGATGCATTAAGCAGAAAATTACACGGAATATATGAGCTATACTACAATCAGGTTAAATTCAAATTTCTAGAACAAATAAAAGAAGCAAATAAGGATCCTGAATATAAATTTTTATGGCAACAAGAAAAATAATTCCAGGACCAAGGAAAACCCACAGATTATGAAATTAATGAGGGCGGGTTGCTGATTTTTAAAAAGAGAATTTTAATTCTAAATAGTATGGAGTTGAAGGCGCTAATTTTGCATGAATATCACCGAAGTAACTATTCTAGACATCCTAGGTATCAAAAAATGTTAACAGCCATAAGGAAGGATTATTGTTGGCCGGGTATGAGAAGAGATATAGCGGAATATCTGAATAAGTGTTTGGAGTGCCAGCAAGTGAGAGTGGAACATCGACATCCATCTCGATTGATGCATCCTATACTCGTACCTGAGTGGAAATGGGAGGTGATATCATTGGATTTTATCACCGGTTTACCGAAAATGAAAAAACATAATGACTCCATAATGGTAGTGGTGGATAGGTTGAGCAAGTCAGCACACTTTATACCAGTGCAGTCCACTTACAAGACAGTGCAGATAGCAGATATATTTATGCGAGAAATATTCAGATTACATGGCATCCCAAAGACTGTTATATTTGATAGAGATGTAAATTTTACATCAACCTTCTAGAAGACATTGTTCATTGGTCTAGGGACTCAAATTAACTTCAGCACTGCCTATCATCCGCAGACGGACGGACAAACGGAGTGGGTAAATCAAATTTTGGAAGACATGTTACGCATGTATGTAATGCAACAACCAACTAAATGGGAAGAATACTTACATTTAGTGGAGTTTTCATAAAATAACAGTTATCAGGAGTCGCTCAAGATGAGCCCATTCAAAGCCTTACACAGGCGACAGTGCAAAACTCCTATTAACTGGAGTAGTCCAAAAAATAAGATGATGCTTGGACCCGATATGCTAGCTGAAATGGAAACAGAAGTGAAGAAAATCCTACAAAATTTAAAAGCAGCCCAAGACAGACAAAAGATATATGCAGATAAGAAAAGAAAATATCGTGAATTTGAAGTAGGGGAGCATGTGTATGTAAGAATTAAGCCAAAATAGAGCACATTGAGGTGGGCCTCCTTTGCCAAGTTGGCCCCCAGGTTCTGTGGCCCCTTTCAAATATTATAAAGGGTGGGACCAGTGGCTTATCGACTGGATTTACCTGGTCACATGCATGTGCACAATGTTTTTCATGTATCATTATTGAAATGATACATTCACAATTCAAAACACATAATTCAATGGAAAAATATTCAGGTTGAACCGGATGGAGAGTTTCTAGTAGAACCTCACAGTATAATCGATCGGAGGGAAATCATGCTCCACAGACGAGCCATCGCCCAGGTTAAAGTGCAATGGAAGCATTTTGGTTTGGAGGAAGCCACCTAGGAGGACGAGGGTTTTGTTAGATAAGCTTATCCTGAACTATTTTCCGGAATAGAATGAGAACACTGGGGACGGTGTTAACTTCCAGGGGGGGAAGTTGTAACCATTGGTTAATCCAATCTTTTTTTTTTAGAAAATACCTTTAAACAGTTGTTATTATTTTTGGAAAACAAATATTATTTTTTAATAGTTAAATTTTGTGTTAATGAAAAGACTGATGGTAAAAGTGATTACAAGATCTAAGGGTTGGTTAAAACAGAATTCAGTTCAAACAGTTACCCAAGAGCTGGGATAAAAGTTCAATCCCAAGGAGAGTTCGGGGTTCTGTTCGGTAACTGAGAAAAGTGAAGATTGTTGGAGGAAAATTCCGGGAACTGGTACAACCAGTGGAATAGGTCCAAATTTTATGTTGTTGCTGGAATTGGAGACTGGACTGGATTGTCCCGTGGTCTCTTCCAGGAAATTCTATTATTAACTAGGCTCAGGCTTGGAGCACGGGGGAGAGTTGGAGGACGTAATGGCCCTACTCGTGGAAGGGCGGAAATATTACCAGTCAAGTGTTTACTAAATAAGGACAAGGGAAAAGAACAGATAAGTTACTGTACATTAATTTATAGGAACCAAAAATTTGGAAAGAGAATATTTGTAAATTTTTGTTGAATATAGATAGATTAATAAATATTCTCTGTTACTTAAAATTACAAGCAAATTGAAGTAGAAAATTTATTCTTCTTAAATGATTAATTTATGGACTGTTAACCAAAAAACCCTCATGAGAAGGCCTTGGGTTGGTTGCCCTCATTCCTATGATATTACACAGGCAATGGCCTAGATAGATAAAACTTGTCTTACTTTGTATGATTTGTTAAAATAAACAGTAGAGTAAAATCTCTGAAAATCAAGAAGATAGAAAACATAGGAACGGTTCTGCTACCAATAGGTATAGAATAAATTCATAGGAAATAAATACACTTTATATCAATAGCTATAGAATAAATTCGTAGGAAAGAAATACACTTTATATCATGCACTGGAATATATTCATAAAAGCACTACCGTAAAAGAAAAACTTGTTAAATTACCTGAAAAGAATGGCATTATTTAATATCATCTGTGTAAAGAAATTTAGCAGTTATTCTGTTAATAACGAATGGAATATTGTACAAAAGAATAGGCTCTAATCTTCTTCCAAGGGTTACATGGAAAAGAAGAGGAAACACAAATCTATCATTGCAAGATTGCCAAGAACCATGAAACCTGAAGCAAAAATCTTATCGACAGAATAACCATATGTGTATCAATACACATTTAAACTTCAATAGAAAATATTTTAGCCACGGCCAACCGAAAGAATTGAGGAAAGTACATATAAAAAAAAAAAACCCATTCAAATGTATATAATATGTTAGGATTACTGTTCGGTGTTCTCACGGAATTTAATCCAGAAATCATGCGAGTTTATACCATCGAAAAGTAATGTGAAAATTCTTACATGTTGAAGAAAGAAAACATAATTCCAGTGAGCTATTTCTGAGAGGAAATGCTGCTAAAAAGTCTGTAGCGAGCTTTAACAAAGGAAACAAAGAAAACGTTGCTAAATTTAACATTGGCAACTCAAGCCAATAACCTGGAGACTTGTTCCATAAATGATAGGTACCTGTCAAAGGAAGATTTTCTGTTCAAGGGTTACAGAGAGAAAGGTAGAAAGAATATGATTGCATGGAAGAACTACAACTGTTACCGGATGCGCCCAACCTACCTGCAAAAAGGGAAAAGATTACCTCTTGTATATATATATATATATATATATATATATATATATATATATACTCAGAACAGTGTTAAACTTAGAATTAAGAGACGATTACGAGCGACCAAGAATTCATACCTGGGAACAATATCTTCCAGAAACTAATGCCATTATCTGGGTAAATACCAAGAAAAATATTGAACCAATGAGTCGAGAAGAACTGAACTAGTAAATAAAATTAAACCCTTATGAAATTAAATATATCCAAGGTCTTTCCTTGTACCTCTTCTGTAGCAATATGTATATATATTCGCTGCAGGAAAGAGGTCGGTAAGAGCAACACTGTGGAAAAAAAGAAAACAGTATCAGGAGTATGATGAAAAAAAAACAAAACCAAAGCTTTCTCCACCGAAATTTTCTGAGATAAGAATATCACCACCATGGAAAATAAAACTGCTATGGAATCAAGGCAAGGTTGTAAGAATTTAACTTACCACAAAAAGGATCTTGAAGACAACGACGAGTTGAACTGGAATTTCCGTGGTGGGAAGGATCCTTCTGCCGATCTCCACAGAGTGCACCAACAAAATGAAACTAAGAACGGTTACAGGGGTAGTCAAGCCCAAAAGGAAACCTGAAGATCTGATTCACCATAGGATTGAGGGACAAAGAAATCTACGGTTCCGAATAAAACATCTATCACACCAACCTGGTTAAATCCACAGGAAGTGGGGGGACGAACTGTTAGGAGTATTTAATGCCATAACCCAAAATCCGAGTGAATCATAAATATCACTGACTGGAACAATAATCAAGGCTGTGCTGTCACGCAGGTTCGAGTTTAAGGAGTTTAATGCGTATCCACTACGAATCGGTAGTACCTCGATAAGAGGGGAACATCTGGATAGATGCAAATCTTCTGTCATAATAATAATCCGAGTTCAACCAAGAATATCCTATAAAAATTCGTATGGCGGGGTATTAAAATTAAAAGGGACTTTTGAAGTAAAACACGAGTCGAAGATTATAGTTGTAAATGTATAATTACCATTAATTATTTATATATTTATATATATATATATATATATATATATATATATATATATATATATATATATATATATATATATATATATATATATATATATATATAATTGGCTCAAGATTGTGTCTCATTGAAAAGGTCAAATTTTATTAAAAGTCTTTTGGGAGGTAGTAAGTTTTTTTTTTTTTTGTGTTGTTGAACGTTACATTCAATATGAAATTTTTAAATGAATTTCAAGACAAAAAATTCAATAAAATTTCATATATATTCTAACTAATGAATTTCAAGATGCAATTTTTAAATGAATTTGAAAAACAAATTCAAGAAAAATATGGATTATTTTTTAAATGAATTTCCAGAAAAAAATTCAAGAAACATAAAAAATAATATTTTGAAATTGATTTCAAGAAAAATTTCAATGAATTTCAAATATGAATTTTTTAAATGAATTTCAAGAAAAATCTCAATAAACATATAAAGTATTTTTTAAATGATTCTCCAGAAAAATTTCTGAAATTGATTTCAAGAAAAATTTCAATGAATTTCATATATATTCAAAATTATGAATTTAGATAAAAATTTCAAGAAAATTTCATATATATTCTAAATAATGAATTTCTAGAAAAAATTCAAGAAACTTTCAAATATATATATATATATATATATATATATATATATATATATATATATATATATATATATATATATATATATATATATTCTAAATAATGAATTTCAAAAAAAATTTCAAGGAACTTTCATATATATTCTAAATTTTCATATATATTTTATAATGAATTTCAATATGATTTTTTTAAATGAGTTTCAAGAAAATTTTCAAGAAACATACGAATTATTTTTTAAATGAATTCCAAAAAAAAATTCAAGAAACATATGAATTATTTTTTAAATGAATTTCAAGAAAATTCAAGAAACTTTCATATATATTCTAAATAATAAATTTCAAAAAAAATTTCAAGAAAATTTCATATATATTCTAAATAATGAATTTCTAGAAAAAATTCAAGAAACTTTGATATATATTCTAAATAATGAATTTCTAGAAAAATTTCAAGAAACAATATTTTGAAATGAATTTCATTTATATTTTTAATAATGAATTTCAAGAAAAAATTCAATAGACATTCATATATATTCTAAATAAACAATATTTTGATATTAATTTCAAGAAAAATTTCAATGAATTTCATTTATATTCTAAATAATGAACTTCAAGAAAAATGTCAATAAAATTTCATACATGTTCTAAATAAATAATGAATTTCAAGAAACTTTCATATATATTTTAAATAATGAATTTTAATATGAATTTTTTAAATGAATTTCAAGAAAATTTTCAAAAACTTTTAGGAACAATAATTTCAGGAGATTTTCATATATATTCTAATTAATGAATTTCAACGTAAATGTTT